>PVJD01018117.1:0-15484 GCA_004026545.1 Mormoops blainvillei | reverse complement strand
GTGACAAAAATACCCCTAACAAGTATTCACATTATCAGTTCCAAAATGCCACCTCTATTTCTCTATATAATGTCAAATCAATTTAAATGAAAACTCAACGAAGATTCTGGAGGAGTAATGGTCTTTTAACTATAATAAGAAAAAAGGAGGCATAATGGTTTTACTAATTAGTCTCATTTTTGTCTTGCTTTTCCCACAGTGGCAGTTTAATAAAACACAAACACAATTCATATATAGATATATATATTCTCAGAAAGAAGCTAATAATAATAACAACTAACATTTGTTGAGTAGTGGGGGCCAAGTACTTTTTAAAAAGTTTCACGTGATAATTCTTTTCATTTTCATCAAGACAGCAGAGCTGTTGTTTACTTGGTCTGTAGCAGTAAAATCCAATGGGCTGTTAAGTGCTGAAATATGCTTACGTTGGTGGGTAGACTACAATTTAGTGCCCCAGCACCCCCTGGCACCTCCTCACCCATTGCAGCACCCCACCACCGACCCCCTCAATACTGCAGACCATTTCTACCTCCTCATTATTAAGCAACTAAAATGCTAATATTTCGCACAGCAGGTCTCCAGGATTCATTCCCAAATAAGCTCTCTTTTGAAAACAAATCAGGTTGCCTGGGCAATGCCATCGGGTTCCCCCAGCAAACTCAGAAGCCTGGGCTGTGCCCAACTGATGTGCTTGTCTGCGCGAGCTTAAATAGCAATATAGACAATGCTTTTCTAAAGAAAATATAGACAATTCTGGGCGTCATGGCTCTCAGGACAGTGGCAGCAAGTTCAGGAACCTGTCCAGTTATCAGTTTCCAAAAACACCACTGGGATAAAAGTACTAACCTCTCCACCTCTGCTGCACAGGTGAGACGGCCCTCTTCAGCCTCCCACCTACTTGAGTGAGAAGGACTTTAGCTTACTGCCTATTTAAGAGTAAAGGTGGGGGCGGGGGAGACAAGGGCCAACTGCCGACTGCACTACATCCTAATTCCCATGATTGCAGGGCATGTTATCAAAGGGATTATCGTTAATTTCTCCTGGATTATCATTACCACCCTCACCTTGCAGGCGAGGGAACTAGAGCTCAGATCGGTTGCTCAACATGTAAGGGCCAGAGCGAGGACTCAGCCCCAGGCAGGCTGGCCCAGGGCCCCTGCTCTTCGACACTGTGTCACTGTGTCACTGTGCCTCCCCTCTGCTCTGAAAGGTCAGGTTCCAGCTCCTTCAATAAATGACTTTGGTGGCAGTCAGTAGTGGAAACACTGAACATGTTAACATGTCAGACGGTATTACAAAGGATATGAAAATTTATTATGACTGCTGTTAGTTGTGCAAAAACTAGGGAGAATGAACAATATTGTTGATGGTGGGAGAAATTCTCTGCGTGTTGGCATTATAAATCACCTAATGACTACTTAAGAAGGAAAACGCTGGAAGAATCTGACAGTCACCCACGTGAAATCACGGCTCACAGGACTATACAGCTGCTGACAGCTGTAATCAAAAGATTAAACCAACAATGCCCACAAATCAACAATGACTTGGAAATTGTTAAGGCTGACTTATCTTCTGTGTGGTAGTACACAGTGTTTGGTAAGCGGGTCTATAATACCACGTAGTTTAGCTTATTGAGGGAATAAAAGAACATTATAAAATAACTTAAATATTAATATATATGACTGCAAGTGGTTAAATATTTTTAAAACCGTTCTTCCCAGGAAATAGTAGGAAACTAAAATAACTAAGCCACAGTAAGAGAAAGTAACTTAAACAAAAGCTCTGAAAGAGAAAGTACCAGTTATTATACTAAATATATACAGTATGACACACTAAATATACCAAAGAAGAAACTGAGTAACTGCTCCCAGTCTATCGCTCTGTAATTCGAGGTGTCAATAACCTTCTATTCAGAGGTCTTCTTGGGTCTAATATAATTTCTTCCACCGCTTAAACATAGTTTGAGAAAAGTAAACATTTAATAAATATGGTTTGAACCGAATGGAATTCTCAACCTAATTTCTTTGATGATTAAATCACGTAATTGCCATTTTGAAGGATCACCAATTGCCCTTATCATTAGGGGGAAAAAAAATCTATAGAATCTATAGAATCACTGGTGTTTTCTAATCTTTATTTCCCCAGGAGTTTAATTTTTCACACTACTCCCTTTTGATAATTATTGCTATCTCCTAAATTACTGAACTGAAATTAAACTCAGGATCCTTCCCCTGCAAACATGAGTGCTGATACCCTTATTAAGATAGCCAAGTAAGGCTTCTGACCCATATAAACTCTTTTTATTGTTCATCAATAATCTCTGAATTAGTCACATTCTGTCTTTAAATACTTTAAAGAAAGGGCTATTACTCAGGGGTGTCAGCATCTCAGTGACACAATACCTCAAGGTGTATGTTCAGTACTGTCGACAGAAAAGCAGAACACAGTTGCTCAATTTTTTTCAAACAGCCAGTTCAATGCATAATATTATCCATAGAATACATGAAAGGATCTTAACATTATAACTCAACCCGTAGAGCTTATGTCTAAGAAAAGTGAGGTCCACAAAAATTCAACGGAGAGGCGGCCGACCGAACTTCATGACAACTCTCCCGTGTCAGATACTCCGCCAGTGCAGGGCACACAGTGATCACCTGTCCCTGCTCTGGACCCGGACGCCACAGAGTGCAAAAGCAGCAGAGGTGCCGCTTGAACCCAGGTCGGTCAAACTCGGAAGGGACCGCTCTGTCATTTACATTGAGTAAGCTACCTAAGGCCCCTTAAGCAAGAACTTCAAATGGGTCACAGTCTGTCATAGGCTTCGCCTTCATACCGTCCTCTTAGACCAAGAGTTTGTGAACATTTCTGGAAGAAAAAGACACCTTTATGGATGCATTCAGTCAGCGGACACTCGTTGGTCACATCTTCCATGTCCTAGGACAATGAGTTTGGGACACAGTCCATGAGTGACCTCCCGAAGCTTACACTACAGAAAAATGACAGCAAACGAGAAAATGCGTAGTACCCATAAATAACAATGACGTACGTATAAGGCGCTCTGAAGGGGGCAGAACAAGGTGTCCTGGGAAAGAGCGATGTGCCACCTTTGTCATCAAGGAAGACCTCAGAGGAGATGGTGTTCGAGCTGAGGCCTAGCTGTAAGCAGCGGCTAGCCACGCACAGAGATTTCCAGTACGGCAGCGGTGCACACAGATATCTGAGGGGGCACAGCCTGATGAGTGCCTCAAGAACTGAGCGGAAGTCCTTGTGGTGGATGGGTGCGTATGGAGAGGCCGACGGGGACCAGACTATGCAGAGCTCTGCGTACCAAGACAAGGCGTTTGATTTGGCTCAAAGTGCTATAGAAACCGCTGGAGAGCTTTAGGGCGGAAGATGACATACTGCAATTCTCACTTGAAATGATCGTACTCTCTTAAACCACGGTATGCTGAAGGACAAATTTAAGGAATCATGGAGAAGCTACTGCAGTGGTCCAAAGCAAGGCATCATGGTGCCTTCTTCTAAGGCACTGGCAACACAAGCGCAGGTAAAGAGGTGGTTTGAAATATATTTTATAAATAAAACTGATAGGGCTGGCAAATGAATTCGATACGGTGAGTCCACGAGAGGAGGAGGCAATAGAACCAGTTTTCTCGACTGAACAACTGGATCAATAGCCATCTCATTTCTGAGGTACAAAAGAATTGGGAAAAAAAGCATTTTTAGAATGATGAAAGTGAGCTTGCTGTTTTTTAAAAGATTTTATTTATTTCTTTTTAGGGAGAGGGGAAGGAAGGGAGAGAGAGAGGGGAATGGAGGGAGGGAGAGAGGGGGAGAAGCATCAATGCAAAAGAGAAGCATCTATCCAAACAGAGAAGAGAAAGGTTGCCTCTCGTACCTGCCCCAACTCAAACCTGCAACCCAGGCATGCGCCCTGACCGGGAATCAAACCGGCGATCTTTCACTTTGCAGAACGATGCTCAACCCACTGAGCCACAGTGGTCAGGGAGAGCTTAGTTTTTAATGCATTATATTTGAGAGGATTGTGATACATTCAATGGGCATGTCAAGTGGAACTCCAAGAAGACGCGTGGAGTAGACGTGTAAAGCCAGGAATTGTCAGCCCAGACGTGATATTTAAAGCCATGAGGTTGGATGAGCTCTTCCAACAAGAGTGGGTGGGAAGAAAACATGGCCAAGTACCAGGCTCCGAGGAATACGCAGAAATCTGAAGGGGGTGGGGAGTGAGCAATGAAAGACAGTGGGAAGGACTACTGAGTGAGTTAGAAGACCAGCAGGAACGACGCCAAGGCGGGAGAGCATTGAAAGAGGGTGGAGCATTGAGCGCTTTGAACGTATTTCAAAGATTGAACAACAAAAATATACGTGTGTGTGTATATATATATATCGAATGGATTTGGCATCAGAGAGATACTGGCAACATCAGAAAAGCAATTTCAGTGAATGGAGAGAGTGAAAGCCAGGTCAGAACGGGTTAAAATGACTAGGAGGGGACACGCTGTTCATGCTTAACAGCTTCTGGAAGTTTACTTAGCATGAACACAAAACTAAGGATCAGAGCCACCGTTAAGACACAGTTGGTGGTTAAAGAATATTTTCATTTGTTAATTGTTTTACAGATGGGAGTTATTAGAGCATGTTTATGCCGATGAAAATAATCTAGGCAAAGGGGTGAAAATGTAGGAAAGGAATAAGTATCGAGTCCTTGTGAAGATGACAAGGGAAGGTTTCCAAAACATCCGTGCAGGGTCCGGCTTCATAGACAAGAAGTGACACAGTTAGTGAAAACTAAAAACAAGCAAACAAAAAAATACTTGCACTGGAAGATTGCACACACAATAACAACTGTCTCTGAAGAAAGAGAGAGAGAGGCTAAAGAAGACAGAGCTAAAGATGAACATATGGACCCCCTGGTCGGTAATTCATGAACTCTACCTTAAAAACACAAAGCTGTTCCCTCGATTGTCCTCCATGACATTTCTCCTTCATTTGAGTTGTCACCCAGTTAACTCCTGGTCAGTGCTATGGCGCACTCGGGAGGCACAACACCATCATTTTCCTTAGAGTTTCCTCACCCTACGAATGACCCACAGCCTTCCCACTGCTGGCAGGATGGGCCGCGGCGGGGGAGGGCAGCTGATGGGAACCTCGGTTCTTTCCTCTCTGCGCAATCTCCGCTCCCAGCCTATTCTCTTTCTGTGTCTCCCCGCAGTCTCCTTGTATTACTCAGGAACAATAAGATCATTCTCCTTCAGCGTCTTTTTTCATTAACTGTCATTAAAACATCAGTGATCTTTCTCTGCTCAGACATCTTCTCTTCCTATTTTACCCATTCACCTAGTCTCATAGCTTTAATTACTACCTATTTATGCTCACGATTTACCAGTGTCTCACCAGTAGCCCAATCTTCCTCATAAGCTCCAAATTCTCTTCCCACTTGGCTTTTGATTGGGTGTTTCCAGCTGGGGGCCTCGGGAATGCCTCAGACATGAGAATTCTGCAACTAAACTTGTCACGTATCCACCCCATGTTCCAACATCTAATTGTTTCGTGTGTGTGTGTGTGTGTGTGTTTTTTTTCCCCGAACACAATCCTAGTTTATTCTGGACTTCTCTGTCTCTGTGTCAAAAATCCAACTATTTACTACATCCCGTAAATTTTGTTGCCTTCAAATTCCTATCCACCGATTTTGTTTAATTCCAACATTAATATTAGTTCAGATCCCCATTATTTCTTGCCTGGATTACTAAAATAGCCCCTTAAATTTTCTCCATACCTTCGATATTGCTGCTCTTGAACTTCATGGAATTTCCTCCACACTGTAGCCAGAATAATATACATTCTGCCTAAAATAGTGTGATGCCTCCCTCCCCCACTGACTGCGATGATAATACACTCCACTTGCAGCATGGCCTTCAAGAACCTCGGGGTCTAGTCCTGCTTATCTCTGGGGTCTCCTGTCTTACTTGTTATGTCCCCTCTCACATTCTTGTGTGCACGCATTCTCTCTGTCTAGAAAGCACTTGCTCACCTCCTAACTACCCCCACCTCCACTTAAATAACTCCCTTGAGTCTCTGTTTAGCTGCCACCTCTTCCAGAAAGCCCTTCCAGTGACCTCTCCCACCTCTCTCCTATTCCTCACTATACAGAGCTAGTTTGAGATGTGCACTGGCTGGGAAGGTTTCCTGGGGGGGCGGGGGGGTGGGGGTGGGCAGTCAATATATATGTGAAGCAAAAAGTAACCTCAGTGGGATGGAGAAGGTATACCTTCCAAAACTTACATTTCCCACACTGCCCCTTACGGAGGGCACCATGTGAGAGATGAACAGCTGGGCAGCTGATCTGTGTCCTGAGGATGGGCTCTGTGGAGTACAGGCCTGTTTGGCCGATGGGCGAGTACCATTCTGGGCCAGGAGCTACACTATGGGGATTAACAGAGGAGGGTCGACAACCTCTACCAACATCCTCTTCTTCTCTAACTACACACACTGCTCCACCAGCTCCAAATGAAAGCTGGACAGATACATGGGTACAGCTTCCCTCCTGCCCTCACCTCTGCTTACCACTAATACAGCCATACTCGTTCTTCCCTGTAATTTCCTGTTTCCCTGTTTATCTCCACCACCAGACTGCAAGGTCAGGGACTGAGCCCTGGATGCAGTTCATTCTACCTACCTACCTACCTACCCACCTATCTGTCAATCATCCATCCATCCATCCATCTACTTGTCTATCTACCTACTTACCTGTCTTCTATCTACTTATCTAGCTCCCTATCTCTCACCTCTCTATTTACTTACTTGACAGATGAAAACATTGAGATTAACAGAGACTGGGTGAGGTGCCGTAAATCACACAGCACTGAGGCTGATTCGGAAACTAGACTGTCTGACTCCACTGTGGACAGGAATTTCCAGTACCTGTGCTGCCCCCCGAGTAGCTTCTACCCACTTGAAATCGAAAAATCAAATTAAAATGGACCTCAGGACAAATACGCACCATTGCCTTCTTACCTCTTCAGGTCTGCCACTGCCCCCACCCTACTCTCAGGGCCACCCTGTGAGACTTTGACCCCCTGTGCACTCTGCAAGAAGAATGAAGGGTGGTGTGCGCACCTTGAGGACCTGGGGAGTTTACTGGCTGCACTTGTTGATATATTAATAAAAAGCTGATGTGCAATGGAGGGAGATGGACTTTATTCTTTAATCCCTGGTGAATATCGATAAATCCTATGAATCAATGGGAAATTAAAACTGGTATTTGACATAGAGCTCCAAAATTGTGAAATACTCTACTATTTGAGCTCGGAAATACTCACTTCTCTTGGTGATCTTGAGCCTCCTTCTCGAAATGTCGGTTTACATCTGAAATTAATCTGTCATTTAAAAAGAAAAGTGTATTGTATTAGGGATAAGCATCAGGCTGGAATGAGTTACTTAAATAAACCAACAGTAACAGATATTGAGACTATAAAACAAAACCCCCAAAGAATGAGGAACAAAGTTTAATGCTCTTCTTAATCTTCTGAAATCATCACCTCAGATAATCTACAGAAATCCCAAGTGATTCTATACCTCCAATCCAAGTTTCTTCAGTTTCATCGATGGGATCCAAGCATCTTTAAACAATAATGCTCTTACACCATAAATGTGATAAACGGAGATAATAAAGAGTCGGAGGAAAAATGTAAGGCAGATGAAATCACCCATCTATGTTTCAGGTTTTAAAAGGAGGAAAATGTAAACTTGGGAAATTTTTAACATGATGATAATGATTCACACGCACACACAAATATTATTTATTTAAGTATTTGGTGCTGCCTTTCTTTTAGAGGGGAAGGTCTCCCAATCATTTACATCTTCTCTGGCTACATGGTGAGGTGAAAGGACGGGAGAAATGAAGGAGGAGAACAGTCAATGGCGTTGGGAGATGAGATAAAATATTGAGTCGCCATTCCCACAATTGGCAACAATTGGTAATGAGGCCATAAAACTCAATGAATGTCGCAGCAGGACTAAAATAATTCAACACGTTTACCCACAGCAGCTCAAGAACAGAGATAATGCACAGAAACTTATACACTGAACTGGAGAAGGAGGCGAGAGAGGAGAGAGGACAACAGGCGGCTCTCTATGGGAGCCTCTCCCTCTCCCCTGACCCCAGACAACGGATAAACGGACTATGCAGACGCCACTGATTCTGGAGGAAAGACACGCCGCTGTCACTTCCAGCCCCACTCGCACGTTAGTGCTGGGTGAGCCAGAGCTCAGAGCTGCCTCTGGCCTGGCTTCTTCCCTTGCAGTCACTCTTGGAAGGAGTAAAGTCACGGTGGTCAGACAGAGCTGAACAACAATTCTGAAGAACTTACGGAATGTTTTTTCTTTAAGAGAAAACTTCTGGGAAATTCTATGGGTGAATGAATAACAATGCTCGCTGCTGTGAAGAAAATTAGTGTGTACTAGGCTTTTCTCCCTAACCTAAGTCTTCCTTCTTCCGAGAGTCAGGGTTAAATGATGCCAAATTAGACTTCACCCAACAACTTCGGGAAAGAGTGAATGCACTGTCTTTCTATTACTAATCTGGCAACAACGTTGGACGTCCGGTTTCTTAAAAGGGGACTGTTTTCAAAAAGCTGGAAATAGAAATTGACACCTGGTCTTGGAAGTCCAAACCCTTGCAAGGTAGCAAAATGGGCAGCAGGGGGCGCTGTCTCACCTTTTCCAGCTGCTCGATGCAGGCAGTGTGGACGACGATTTTACAGACCGCGCACTTCCTCCTCAGGGCCGATTTCTACAACATTCAATTCAAAATACAAAAAGAAATGTTAACATTCTGCTCTAGGGAGGCCCTTGATAGTAAACAGAGTATACGTAAATAAAGCAACCATTGCAACAGTTTATATTAGGAAGCAAATTTAAATTTTGGTCTTAACCACGCAATAACATGACAAACTTCAGTAACGACGCTTTGACTCACCAAGTAGCTCCACATCCCCATAGCTTGGGGTGGCCTAGATTTTCTCTTTAAAATATAATAATTACACTAGCTGCTATATATTGAGTATATAATATAAACAGGCTCTTTATTTTAAGTTCTATAACCTAAAAATGTAGGCTTTTTTTTCTTCTCCAGTACTTAAGGGGCAAGGTCAACCAACATTTAGAGTCAGGTGTAATTTCAAAACAAGCATTCTTTCCCTACCGCCAAAGGGTCTGCATTTCAAGGAGTCAGTCAGCTGAGGCTCCCGTCCCAGACACAAGTCTATACTAAGCTACTTGGGCTTCTGCCCAAATCTTCAGAAAAGCAAGAAGACAAGTCAAACTTTTACACCCAGCAACAGCAGCTAACAGGATTTAGTACTGGTTATCTGTCATGGACACTTGCAAGCAATTCACAAAGAGTAATTGCTTTAATCCTCACAGTCCTCAGAAATAGGTACTGTTCTTACACCCATTTCATAGAGGAGAAAACCGAGACACCGTGAATGGCATGCCTAGGGTCATATAATCAGGGTCCACAAAGCCAGGCCGTCTGACTCCAGAGCTCATGCTTGTAAGCACGACACAATTTGGCCTGACAGTCAGCGCCAGTTTAAAGCCACCATAAAAATACTTCTTGAGGTGTATCTTTTCACTCACAATAGAAACAAGCAGAGAGCGGGAGGGAGAGAAATGGGCGGACTCCGGATTGGCTCCTGCCAGTGCCATGTAAGGTCTAAGCCCGGAACGCTCAACACTGCCCCTCCGCAGAGCACAAACGAGACGGTAACTCTGCATAAATAATCCGGGGTCTGAGCGCTGAAAGAAATTTACTTATAACAAAGCCCGTCCGTGAAACAGTCTATCCAAGCTCCTGAGTGGACAGGCCCTGCATCCCCACCCTTAACAGTGGCGCGAGCATAGGTGGCTGCAACGTCCCCACTTCCGACGTGCGGCTTCCTGGCTGAGCCATCATTTTGGAGCCAACTGTGGCGGGGAGATGAAAAGGAATACTGATCGTTCCTACCAAGGAGAATGGCAGGACCGAACAGCCACCTTGGAAAGGGCAGTCTCAGAAAAGAAACTGTAGCCGCCCCCACCCACCCATGGTGTTACTCATTCAACACGGGTCACCCTCAGTGTTACTGGCCAGCAACCCAGCACCCAGAACACGGTCACAAGGCAGCGAGCAGCCGAACTCAGGGCCTGTGCAGTCTCTACACCCGCCGCCCGAGGTTTAGCTACCCTGTTCGCGGGTGCTGTGATGACTCCTGGCCTTCCTCTCCCCAAGAAAAGAACACAGTCTGCGACATTAAATCAGCTTGACCCTCAATTGATTTTGCAAATAACAAAGGACAAGGAACACCCAAGCATCTGGCTACGCTACTGAAAAGTGTCTTGGCTCCACTGCTAAACAGAAAAGGGGGAGAGGGGAACAAGGACAAGTGGCAGTGATGGTGGCAGTGGTAACAGCAGCAGCACTAGTTGGAGCAGCTGCGGCATCACTCCCAGCAACGATAATAAAATTCTGGCTTGCAAATTTTCACGAGCAGCGTGCCCATAAGCAAACGATCGCTGCTCTCCTGCTTCCTCTGGGTCTCCTGGGGCGGACGGCTGTGTGGCACGACCCGCGGCAGATGCACGGGGTCCCTGAGCCACGTTACTAATCAGAGTGGCAGCAATGCTGAGGATGCTAGGAATGGATTCCAGTCTACGCGTTGGCCGCAACTCCGCCCCGCAGAGCACAGGGCAGACAGCCCGGCGGGCCCCCAATGACGGGCTGTGATTTAAGGACACCCGAAATGCCTTGTTCCTCACCAAAAACTCCTGCCTTGGTCTAGCTCTGGGCCTGACCTTGAGCTCGGCATTGAGTTTTCAGGGACTTGGGGAGGCTTATGTAAAGTCGCTGAGGATGCTGGGAAGGGCACAGAGCAGGCTCAGGGACCCATGGGCACTCACTGAAACCGTGATGCCGCTCCCCGCCTGTGCCCCACATCGGGACTTGGGGTCAGAGACTGTGCGTGGGGGTCTGGGCCGAAGAGCCTGAGGACTACCGGGTTCAGACACGTTTCCTCAAGTGTTACGGTCACTTGCATTCAAGTGCAATGTTCCACAGATGATAATATATGAAGTAGAGTGCCTTAATTTTATTTAATTTTATTTAAACCAATTTTTATTTAAATAATACTGAATTTTAAAAGACCCTCATAAATATATTACATACTTCAGTGCCCTTTGAGGCAGAATAAATCATCCATAATTTGAATTTTTCTTCATAGGCACTGAAATGGAATGCGTTTTACTATAAAGAACACTGTCACTTTTCTGTTTCCTGTCCTTCTGTCACACTAGATATCCTTTCAGTGTCACTGTGCCTGTCTTTGGTCTCCCTCAAATTCCTAAATGGCACTTTCTAAACAGTTCATAATATGAGAAACATAATTAAGGCTTACAATCATATATGCAAGATTATGTAACTGCATCCTGAGTGAAGGTCTTGGGTTTTTTCCAATAGCAATGAAATACATGGATCTCAGTTCCTCCACTGCTGGAAACTGTTCCAGTGCCTCAGAGTTTTAACTGCCGACTTCTGGGCTTATGACAGCGTTCCGATTGGTCAAAGTTATTTGAATGGTTGCGTAAGCTTCTGGGCAGAAATTGCTCAAAATATACAGAATTTTTATGCTTGGTTATGTTACAATTTTTATTTGCAAGGTTGAAAGTAAATACAGCCCTGGTTGGTGTGGCTCAATGGGTGGGGTGTCATCCCACAGACTGAGGGGACTGCCAGTTCGATTCCTGGTCAGGGCACATTCCTGGGTTGCAGGCCAGATCCCCGTTTGGGGGTGTGAGAGAGGCGGCTGGTCAATGTTTCTCTCACACTGATGTTTCTCTCCCTCTCTTTCTCCCTCCCTACCCCTCTCTCTAAAAATAAACAAATAAAACGTTTTGTTAAAAAAGCTAAATACAAAGATAAAAATGCAGGAATCAAAGCACTGTAAATACTGTAAGCACTCACTTTTTCTTAGGAAATTCTCATTTAAGCCAACCCTTCACTATAAAAAATGATAAATCAAGAAAAGTCATTAAAATTAATTCAGGAGGTTGGTTGTTATTCTTCATATTGGGGCCCAGTTGTTACAGAATCTAGCAAAAAAAGAAAAAATTAAACAATAAATATGGCCTGGGACCAAAAAACGCTTAAGAATTTAAATTATAAAAATTTAATAATTCACTCTCATCAATGAATTTAAAGGCCAGTTAGGCCCACTGCTTTAAATACCAAGTAACCTTAGTGCCCTTACTAAGGATTTCCTAATTTTGTCCAAGGAAATCCATTAGTTTATCATCATGGGGCAGGACACATCTGTGACAACTGACAATACAGGATATAGTACAGATCATATCCCATCACACCATGGCCAACATTTACTTAAATAGTAACAATAACGCAGTGAGATGCTGTACTTCAGGATGGTGGGCAAAATCTAACCAGCAGGCCTAACGGCCACCATAACAGAGAACATCCAAGTTCCACTGGCCCTATACGCTGCCCACGCTGCTGCCACTGCTGGCACTCGAACCAGTAACTACTCCCCACCAAACTTCAGCTCGTATCCAGCACAGGGGTAGGACTGTCACAGCCTTAGACCACTGGAGCTGGGGCTGGGGGCTGGCAACAAAAAAAAACAATCAGAGGCAAGTAGTGGTAGAAAGTATGTCATTGTCCCCCATAAAGAGTTTCCTCTCTAGCCCGATCTCGCCCACCCACTTCTTTGGTCACTCGTCCCCGATTTCATAAGAACCACCAAGAAAACTCTTTTTCTTTGTTTGAGCAAGAAAAGTGATTTTTGCTAAGTCGCAACGAATATCTGGTGGTTGTCAACGTGATTTGCTACAACAGAGAGAAGGAGAACGAAGGGAAGGACGGGACGGGAAAGCGGGATTCACAGACCTCTGATTTGTGACAGCATCTGGGCCTCCCTGCTGCCCAGGGTAACTGAAGGTGCCTGGCCACCCCGGCAGCCCGAAGCTGGACCCCAAGAAGCACGTACAGGGCAGGCCTTGCCTCTTCCCAATAAGGTACATGCCAAACCTTGTTTGTCCCTGAAACAGGACAGGTTCTCCGGTCTGCTGGCCACTCTCCCCTGCTGCCTTCTTAAGGACACATCCCTGCACGTGCCAGAGAGCAAAAGTGGAGAAACTGGAGGAAATACTTAGCCCTCAGAGGCCAGAGCCTGCTGTTGGCAGAGCTAAGACTGGGACTTGTGGCATCTCACCTCACGGCACAGAGAATTCCCAGACCACGGGCTGCCAAGACTAATGCAGGGAGTCATGGCTTCCACTAGTCCCACCCCTATTTCCAAGATGAGGCCACCATGATGGAAAGACGAGTGGCCAGGGGCTCCAGGCAGGACCCCAGCCAAACCGGGAGTGGGGAGGGAAGGAGAGAAGGCGCTCTGGAGGTGAAACGCTGGGAAAAGAGGGGCTGGTGAGGCCGGTGGGACAGACTTACTAACTCAAGCTCCTACCGAGCTGTGCTCTCCCAAGTGATTTCTCAGCATGTTCACCTTCCCCAGATCAGAGGACTCCAGCTGATGAATAAAACCAAGGGTGGGTGGGGCATCAGGCACGTGAGGTGAGAAAAATGTCATCCTCTCTTCTTGCTCCCTTACGTACACCAAGTTCAGTCATCGGGCGCTTTGGGGGAAGGAGCAGGGGTGATGGGACAGGAGGGCGCAGACAAGGATGCCTCTTTCTCCCTCTCCGAGGGTCGGGTGAGTGGACTGCTCAGGAGAGCGGAGGAGCGGGACCTTCCTAAGCCTAAGGAGTGTCAGGAATTTGGTGCCCTTGCGACGGGTTGCCTCCATGGGCAACAAGAACCAGAACGTTGTTGCTATATAATCCAAGGCAAATGAAAACAAGAATTCTTTGATTTATTTAAACACCTAATTAGAAGAAATGACAAGCATACTTGGCAAGTTCTGCTGCTCTGGGGAGCCTGGGATGCAATCTGTAAATTGGTATTTGGGAAAATAAAGAATGACATTATGCGGAAGTTCCAGGCAGGAGGCTTCAGGGCAGAAGCCCAGCCTGCACTGTCACTCGTGTCGCCTTTCCTTTTCCCCAGCAGGGCACAGGACATTTTGGACAGCGGCTATCTGAAGTTCCTGCACACCCTCCTTACGGCTCTTCATTACCTCGGCGAGTCTCTCTGGGACATGAGGATTTCATGATCCCAGACCGAGGAGCAGAAGTGCCCCACGGCTCTGGTCTGAAGGGACTCTCCGAGATCTTCGCACAGCGTCTCTACTATGGGGAGACCTCGCTCTGTGTTAAAGGGCCACAAGCACTCAGCCCAGCGACTGCTGATTCACGGTGGGAAGCAGGTCTTCCTTTGTCAAGGAGTCATGCGTTGGTGCCACGTGGCTTGTGGACAGGCAAGAGCTTGGAGAGGGCTCAGTCCCTCTGACACGGACCCTCCCACTGACACACGGCACCCTAAATGATGCCGAAAGCATCTCAGAACATGCAAAAGAACAAGGAGCAAGAACAAGAGGTGGCCGGAAGGGGGACTCATATAACCTAGTGCCCACACGCGGAGCTCCGTTGATACCGATAAGCCTCGGTCCGCATGTGCCGTAATCTGGTGTCCTACGTGAGCGAATTGTCCACGTCCCCGCAACAGCTTGTTAACCACTGACCTTTCCAAAGTGTATTTTGGACATTTACTCAATAAATAACGTTAACCACTGCTATCTGTATAAAGCGACACTGAGTACTGCAGCGGAAATAAAAAGAAAGACACGTCTGCCCTTCCTGTGAAAAGCTGGTAAGCCCCGTGAGGAGAGAAGGAGGACTCAAAAAAAAAAAAAAGGTCATTAACAGAAGAGGGCCACACACAGATAAATGCAAAGTGACAGCTCAGCCAATAAGTGCTAGAATTTATAGGAGGGTAAAACTTCAGAGGCTGAGTCAGTAAAAAGGACCTAACAGAGAAAGCACGTTCCTGAACTGGGCCTTAAAAGATGCACACATTTGAAGGCCTGAGGACACTCCAGCAGGGAGAAGGCCCAAGGTCTCATTACGTAGCAGTACTGGTGCTTCCTAAAAGGCACTGAGACTTGGTCTGGCGTGCCCAGTGGGGCTCACCCGTGTCCATCTGTGTGAGTTGTTGGGCACCAGGTGTGATGGGTGAGTGCAGGTGCTTCTATGTGTGCATCTGGTTGGGGGAGTGGGTGGGGTAGGGTGTCCACAGGCATAAGGAGCAGGGGACGCTGGCTGCTAGGAAGCCAGGTGAGCTGCGTCATCAGGGAGTGCAAGACAAACGGCCCTGCAGACCCCTCCTGAGAGGCCCGCTAGAGAGTTCCTGTGAGATGGAGAGTCCTCTCTGTGTTTCCGCATGGCTCTAATCCAACACCAAGGACATGCCTGACCGTTATGGAAGGCTTTCTGGAAGGAAGGGAAGAAGAGGGGGTGGGGG
>PVJD01018116.1:0-15461 GCA_004026545.1 Mormoops blainvillei | reverse complement strand
AAATATTTCAAAGCTGGAGGGACTTTATGACTTAGGTCAGCTCTAGAACAAATGGAGGGCAAAGACTTTCAGGTTTCCTCCTAGATTGCTATCTGAGAGTCCTAGAAGGGTTTCTAGGACAGCGTTCTTTTCAGAAATAATATTGTGTGTGTTTTATGAAGTATGTCATATGTTGTATTTCTTGGAAACTTGACTACAGCATAAGTGTTAAAGGAAGGTGAGGAGTCCCAGTGGAAACCATTAATTCTTTGTGAGGAAACACATCATTCCCAGGGGGCTGCCGGTGACCTTCTCTTCACATCTCTCACCTACCTTATTAGAGAAACTGAGATTTCTAAGGACCTGCAACCTTTTCCTGAAACTTCTAACATTTACTTTAGGAAAGGGCAGGTTCTCTCAGCATGCCATCTTCGGAACACCAATACGCAGAGCAACAGAGAGAAAAGCTTGTTATTTTATTTTCTGGATGGAGAGAATGAATAACAGGTGACTCTGGGGTGTAACAGGATTGTCTATAAAGAAACTAAAATGTTTCTATCCAGAGATTCAAGAAGTTCATTTTGCATTCTCCCACCTCAAGGGGAAAATGTTAAATTTGCACCATCATCAAAATTTCATAAGACTATTTTGATGATTTAATTGTTCAGTGTAGAAGGGGCAAAAAAAGAAAACCACCAATCCTGAGAGGAGTAATATCTTTAGTTGTACTAAAGGAAGACTTATTTGCCATTTAATATCAATAGATTTATCTGAGAAGATAAAAATAGGGATTTGCCTTTATATGAACAGTGCAGAGGCTAAAACACACTAATGAAAAAGAGCTGCCTCCTTCACCCAGCCACAGCACGGTGAATACCCTTCAAGGGGCAGAGCCAGACAAACTCTCTCTGTAAATTATCGACACTGTTAGACTTGCCAGTCAAGCCTTCCTTTATATCTAACCTTTAACAACATGAAAACATTTACATTCCATCCTCGCTAATTTGCCATTGCCACGCTGTCTTTTCACAATGTAAGCTGTCTCTTAGTTTTCTTTCATTTCTCTTGGGATAGGTATATGATCATTGCCAGTGTAGATGTCTATAGTTCTTATCATTCTGGTGACTAAAAAGGGATTCCCTGAGCCAAGGAAAAAAGTTTCCTATAGTCTACCTGTTAAGTACCATCCCTCAGTTTCCTCAGATATTAGCTTTCCAGGAAACTCTCAGCCATAGTCCCTCCCTCATACCTTTTCCTCAACTTGCTCTTCCTTGATCTATCTTACTTCCTTTTCCTTATCTCCCTCCCCATAAAAAGAGACCCAGGCCTGATATTTTCTACCACCCTGTAAGCAGAGTGAGGCACATGCTGCATATTACATAAATGTGAACAGATGGGCATGTGGACAGAGCATGTTGGCCATCATCCAGAAAGAGAAAAGAAAATACAAAACAATGGGGTCGACTCATAAGATTACTGACATTGTCTACCAAAATAAATATGCATTATAACAGTACAGTAAATCTTTAAATACCAGAGGCATTAAAACATAACAAAGATTTCCTGGGCTCTATATATACTATTCTTGCTATAATTTAGACAGTATACATGTCTATACATTCAACTAAGTGTACCTGTCTATTGTGGAAAAAGAAAAGAACATGGATACACACACACACACACACACACACGGACAACAGTGTGGTGATAGCCAGGTGGAAAGGGGGTTGGGGGAAGGTGGAAGAGGGCCAAGAGGTGGGAAATGTGGATAGAAGAGACTTTGCTTGGGGCCTTGGACACATGATGCAGTGTGCAGATGAGGTTTCATTGACTTGTACACTTGAAACCTATATGGTTTTGCAAAACAATGCAATCCCAATAAATTCAGTTTATAAAAGGGGGAAAAGAAATAGTGTCTGTGTAGAAACCCTTGTAAAAGTGATTCATTGAAGGAGTGTTTTCAAGAGAAACCTGAGTCACAGGGCAGGGGAAGAAGCTATGTAAGTACATGGTTTCAGGAGAAATGTAACTCAGACCTAATCCTACTGGGAGTTCTGGCACTTGCATTATACTACAGAGAGAAAGGTGCTGGGCTGTTATAGGCTCCATCCGTCAGTCATTGGCTACTGGTGACCTTTGGGAGGCAATGGGGCATAATCTCCCAGGCACTGATTGCCCTATAAGGTAGTTCCCATCAGTCAAGGACAACCTCCACAGAAGAGTGCTCGTTTGAAACTTTATCAGCCAACACTGCAACAGCTGAAACATGGGTGAAACACGCCTACAAAGGTGATCTGGGTGGGTTTCAATAGAATTTGCTGCAGGGACATTTTAGAATCCAGTTTAACTCAACAATTATCAGGCATTTACTACTTTTAAGAAATATCCATAGGTGATGCAGAGGTTAATAAATAATGTATGATTTCCAACTTCAAAGTGTCCCTAGTCCAACAAATGAAACAAACATGTACTCAACTATTCAACTACAATCTGGTTTTCTCCAGATCTCATTTTGCAGTGAGTGAAAAAGGTTAAGTTAGCATTAACAGTCAAAATTGCACTGTCTTATGTGGTATTTGCATAGTTTGATCTACGTTTGCCTGAGAGATGTCAAGAGCTGAGTCACAGAGAAGTCAGATTCACTTTTGTTGTCTACCTTCACTTGAAAAGGTATTTAATTAAATCCCATGGCCTTAAAACCCATCTGATGACTCCAAAAACTGTATCTCCAATTTGACCATCTCCCTTTAACTCTGGAGTCATATATTCAGCCGCCTACTTCACTGCTCCCCCGTGGGTATCTAATATGCACCTAAAACTTCCTAAGTCCAGAGTAAAATCTCATTTTTGCACCCACACAGCTACTTTTTCTGCAAATTTTCCCATCTCAGTAAATGAAAACTCCAAATTTCTAGATACTTAGGCCAAAAACATTACATTCATCCTGAGTTACTTTCTTTTTGTGATATATCAACAAACCATGTCCATTCAACCTTTGATATGTGTAGAATATATGCACCTTTTTTTTTCCTTCACTATTGTCACCCTGGTCTATGGGACACCAGTTATGAGTTCTTTCCTGGTTTATAGCTACACTGCTCAATGATCTCTACTTCTCTTCTTGAAGCCACCTCTCCCTTCCCCCACCCATACATATGTAGTCTCTTCTCAACAAAGAAACCAAAATGAGTGGTTCAAAACATAAGCCATATTATGTTAATCCTCTGCTTTCACCATTTCACTAGAAGGAAAAACCAAAGTCACCTAATAGCCTAATGACACCCTATGACTTCATGCAACTAGAATATCTATTAAAATGCAGCAGAGAGAATTCTTTGGAAAGTACTATTTGGAAACTGTATTTTAACTTGTCTCTCTCAGACATTCTGAAAATTGGATCTCAAAAAATGAACCAGTGCTACAGCTGGAAAGTTAGAAGCTATAGACATATAACCTTGTATTCAAAGTTATGAGTGGCTACAACTACTTTGCATAAAAATAAGTCAGAAGACAAGAGGTTTGGCACAGAACTCTGAGGAGCTTCAACATTTGAGAGCCATACCAAGGTTGAAAGGACTAGTTCAGGGAGTAGGGAAGAAAATGCCAGGGACCATGACATGTAATCAATCTGTAGAGCATAGTGTCATGGAAGATATGTGTTATGTAGAAGAATGAGACATATCCTTTAATTTCAAAAAGCCAGTAATTATATTCCTATATTTGTGAACTAACCTGATGACTAAATTTCCTTTTTTTCACACTAGACGTATTCTTCAGTCACTGATGATTTTAAACATAGTTAAAGAAGTTAGGCTATTATTACTCTATTTGTTGGGTGCTAACTACAAGTTCAAATATTTATAATCATAATAGTGATTAGATTCTTATTGAGTGCTAATCATGTTGGACATATATCTCAGCAGTTTCCATTCTCATCTTTATGACCTTGTATGTGTGTGTGTCTGTGTGTGAAACACTCTGAATATGCCTAGATTTTTGATATTGATGCCTATTTCTAAATAATTTCACATTTTTAGAGCTCTCATTACATAGGAAATCTTAGGAAATTTTGTATATACTTTGACATACAAATGAATGAGCATTAACTTGAATAAGATCCTTACCATAAGGTTAACCACATATATTTTGTACAGTTGTAATGAAGATTACAATAGATAATTTATTACAATGTATTTGGTAAAGGATGAAACACTATCTAAATATAAATTACTCATTCATCCAATAGATATTGTAATTACATTAGCATACTCTGATAAGCAAAGAGGTATTTAAGAATAAATATGACCTGGTCTCTTTTCTCAAGATGATTCTGGTATTGGAAGACCAGAATTATTTTAGCATAGTTGGAACACACTAAATGTAAAACTCAGAGAGTAAACTCCTTATAAACGGAGATTCCTTCATGCTCCTTTTGACCTTCATTGCTCAGAAATGGCACTTGCCACATAGCATGGATTCAATTAATGCTCTTTGAATAATTTAGTAATATCGAATAAGTGGTAGAGGAATAAAAATCAGGAAATCAAAACAGGTTAAAATGTAAAATCATATTTAAATGTAAATAAATGACAGTATTTTGAGTTTTCAAAGGTCCTGCCTATTGAAAATCACTTTTTGAATAAAAAGAAACAGTTAAGCTTCATAGAGAAGTGGCATTTGATTGAACTTTATAGATTGGATTGATTTCAACAAGTAGATTAAGATTTTTTTAGGATAGAGAGGATGAAAGCTAAGGCCCACATGAGTTGGCAAACATAAACATTTCAATGTTTTTAAAGTATTAATGGTCGTATAACTGGGTAGCTTTAGAAGACAGTTATTTCAATATAGGTTTAGACCAGAAACATGGTAGGTAATCAATAATGCAAGTTAAATTAACAATCTAAAGGAAAGCTGTTTTTGAACAATTGAGTATATTATGAAATATGAAACTATGCATTTAAACAAGTAGTCATGCTGTGGTGAAAAGATAACTTGATTAAAAGTTAAGACATTTTAAATTAGTCATACTGGATAATTAGAAACATGACATTGACTAAATGTCTAAATAGGAACTCTCACTCCCACTGGAAAACCTATTAAGAAAAAGGCTATAAACTATGGAGAAATGTTTGATATTTGTCACTGTTTAAATAACTACTGCATTGACGGAAATGTTTAAAGAACTAAATATTTTTCCACAGTTGTGGCCACCTGGTGAGTTGTTAACAGTTAGACAAAGCAAACCTTAAGGAAACATATTCATCACCGCACCCCATGCAGTTCCAGCCATTAAGAGTTCAACTCCAAAATGGATATTCCCCTTGGGCTGTAAAATTCCGTTTCAGAAAAAACTCCCTGGGGTGTTTAAACTTCCCTTTTATTTTTAATTGATTTGAGTTTTATAGTTATTCAATCATTTTGATGTTCAATAAACTTTTATTAAACATATGTGTGCCTAGCACAAACCCAGGCACTGTGGGGACCAACAAGATGAGTTTTCACACTATTATACTTAAATACATAAAATATAAATATCACATCTTCCCTGATGGCAGAGAAAATCAGGGAAATTCTAATTATTTATAGAGAAGATATAAAAACTTTCTTAATTTTATTTGCATTTTGATTTCAGTGCCCGAAACACGCAAAGTGGCAATTAAACAAAAAATTATGACCTGCATGGCAATCCATTTATTTGGCTTGAAAATGAATGGTGTGGAAGATATAAATGTACCATATTCAGATCTAGCAATAATTTTTCTTCTTTTTGCAGGTTTTGCCAAAAAAACTTCTATAACATCTATTTAGTGTATAAGCTTATTGTAGGAAAAGTTAACAATACAGATAAATATGTCATTAGAAAAATACACTTCCAATTTTACAAAAATAGGTTAATACTTTGTTAGATTTTCTCTAAATAAATTTAGCAATTAAACTAATTAGAAAAAATAGAAATAAAATAAAAGAAACTACCTTTGTTTCCAACATTTGTTTTGCATGATATAAAGGAAATAATGAAGTCATTTTCCCCCCACAATTTATCCCTTCTAGAGATGGTTATAGCATTCCTGCCTTTTCCCTGGATTTACACGCCTATCTCCTTCTATCTCTAACTCCCTTTCTTCATCTCTTTATCCACAAATGTGCATCTTGTTTCTAAAATAATTATGGGATCGCACTATACATAAAATTTGTAGCTTGATCTTTTTCTTTAATACTGATGATGCATTATTTCAATATATAGAGATACAGCTTATTCTTTGTAGTGGCCACATGGTGTTCTATACACGGCTGCCTAACAACTTATTCAACAATTCTCCAACTGTTAAACATCTAATTACAAATGTGTTTTTTTTCTTAAATTACAAACAATAATGTTATAAGTAGACAAATGCATATAAAACTTTATGGGCATTTCTGGAATAGAGGATACTGATGAAACATAGTTTCTTCCCTTTGAAAATTTTAATAAAATTGAAAAATTATCTTGTAAATATTTTACTTTATATGGCTATTTTATTTTATTTGACATTTATTTACTGAGATTCAATTATGTGTCAGGTCCTATATTAAATGCAGTTACACTATTGAATAAGATAATTCTAAGGTGGTAGGGAACTTTGGTATCTATGTAAGCAATTTTACACACTGTGGCAAATATTTTATGGAAGAAAACAGAAAACCACCTACGCTGGTCCAAAGCAGGGAAAAAAAAAAACTTCTGGTGGAGATACTTATAATTTGAAACAGTGGGGGTTAGTCAAGAAAGAATGAGTTTGAAGAAAATAATTTGAGAGTAAAAAAGCATTAATTAAGGTGGTAAAAATTCTGGATTTTATCCTGACCATTTCAGGGCATGATTTTACTACTTTTACTGTTGATAGGAACCCTAGGCCAGCCTGCTGGTGTACCTTCTAGGTGGAAGCTTGCCAGAACGGAATAGGGAATTCAAACTGAATTGTCATTGAGCTTTGTGAAAATGCCCCTGTCTTCCTTGCATTTGACTATTCTGGACAAAAGTTCTTGGTATGAGTGGGGAACTATTAGGAAAGTGGTGAAATTATAGCTACTGGAAGGGAACACACTGATTTGAAGTAGTATAGGGAGAACCACTTCAGCATGGGGAGGTGATATCTTCATCCCTGGGAAGTATGGCCAAAAGAAGAAATTAATGATTATTTGACTTTTACAAGCTCTTTTCCCCTCAACCTTTCTAATGAAGACAAATTCCCTGTGTGGTTCTCCCCAGCTTTTGCAAAAAATTTAACTGACTTCTGGGTTGACCATTCTCCACCAGATGACTCTTACTCAACCACAATTCTGTTGCCCCTCCCGTTAAACTTACTGAGAAGTATGTCTTTGATTACTTGGGGGAGCTTCCTACAGGGACAAGTAACTCATTATTTATGTACACCATAGAATCCATTATCCATACAATGGGGGTCATCCAATTAGAAAAAGTGCTATGAAATCTGGGCCTGACTCTAACTGAGGTGATTGATTTAATCACTAAGCCCTACATTCAAGCCAGCATCAAATCACTGGCTAGGTATATTACAGATGATGACCTTGCCTTAGAAAATCTTCCTTGCTGGCCAGTGTAGTTGGTGCAGTTGCTAATACATTTTGCTGTACATGGATTGATGTCTTAGGTCAAATGGAAAGGATAATATGCAACCCTTTAAAATGTCAAGACACAAGCCTAAGTGAAAACGCATTTCATTTTCTAAGTTAGACCCTGATGGTTTATGGAATTTGTGAAGCTTATGGGGTCTGGGAAATTAGGAAGTATCTTTAAGGTCAGTACTACAGGTTGGCCTCATCCTGAGGCTTGGAGCCCTGTTGTTAGTAGTAATTAAATGGTCAATGAAACAAATTGAACAAGTTTGGTTCCAGGCTCTATTGGTCAAATTAGTCCAAGTGCCCAATGGAGTAAACCAAGATAGTAGCCATTCTTTCCCTTAAATGTCATTGTTGGAGTATCTGGCATGATCCAGCCACTGGCAACCACAATTCTACTTTCTGTCTCTATGATTTTGACTATTCTATCTACTTTATATAAGTGGAATCAAAATATTTGTCATTCTATGGTTGGCATATTTCACTTAGGATAATGTCCCTCAAGGCTCATCCATGTTGTAGAGTGTGTCAGAATGTCTTTTATTTTTAAGACTACATAATACTCCATTGCATATATATACAACATTTTACTTATCCATTCATCTATGGGTGGACATTTATGTTGCTTTTATATTTTATCTACTGTGATTAATATTGCTGTCAAAATGGATGTAGAAATATCTCTTTCAGATTCTCCTTTGAATCTTTTGAGTATATACTCAGAAATGGAATTGCTTGATCATATGGTAAATCTTTTCAAATTTTTTGAGAAACCACCATGATGGTTTCCATGGTGGCTCTAACATTTTACATTCCCACCAAAAGTACACAGGAGTTCTAATTTCTCCATATCTTCTAAAACACTTGTTGTAACTTTCATTTATTTTTTTAATAGCAGCCATAATAATGTTACCAGACTGCTTCCATGCTGGGGGTTGGCCCTACCTGACACAGTCTGGGATGTGTCACATGTCAGGTGGCCTCCAGACTCTTGACTCACCCAGGAAAAATTTCAGAGATGAGCTGGAGTGAGACCAAAGCACGTTTTATCCAGGTAGAGAAAAAGAAAGAGGCCAGGGTGGAGGCACCACTGTGAAAGAAGCAAAAAGTACAGGCCTCAGTGGACACTAGCCAATTTATGAGAAAGTTGTGCATGTGGTCAGTTAGTTCTTGGTATTTTATGTGTTTTCAAGTGGGGTGGGGGGTTGTCTCCAAACTTTATGGTGCCAAATTCTGACTCCACCATCTTGCTGGGAGTAGTCTCGCTCCTTCTGGAAGTGTCATGCCACTTACCCCCCATTGTCCCCTTCTGTTAATACTTCTGGTGTCAATTTTCATAATGATGATATAATGAGCTTGGGGTTGTCCTCTGGTCAGTTTTTCCTCTATCTTTAATTAGTCTGGACCTAACTGGTTTTTGTTGCCTACCTCCCTGACTATGGTGATTTAAATCACCTACTCTTAGATGTCTTTGGTCAGAGGGGATAGAGTCTTGAGAATAATCAGCTAGATGTTAATTACTCAGCTGTTCGGGCCCTTTGTTATGTTAAGCCATATGTTTCAGTTTCCCCTGTCTACTTGGCAGTGTATTTTCCTAGCTTCTTACTAATCTGCCTCATTAATGAATGTGAAATAGTTTATGTACACAGTTTAAAAATCATTTTTAAGTATCGCTATGAAGAAAGTAATACTTTCCTGGCCCAACTTCCCCAAATTTCATACCCCAAAAATAATCTCTGTCATTGTTTTCAAAAACTTTTTTGAAATTTCACAATCCTAATTTTTCAGTTATTTATTATCTTATAGTTCTCACCATAAAATCAGATTTCTTTATTTCACTTATTACAGAGGTGCACACAAACATTATACCTCCTCACCCTTTTTCCTATTAAGTTATAGTGTCATTTTTGTTTATAGCAATAGGCAAAGTTTACATTATTGATACTAAGTAAATATTTTCTCAGCTGAGTCAGCTGACTAGAATTTTATTTTATCTTTCATGTAAACTTTTGGCTTCCTTAGAATTAATAATTGGTCATTTTTTTCATTTGTTTAATTTCATAATTTTCTTCCAAGTAATTCTCAAATGCTCACAGAAACATAAATCTCTAAGAAACATTTACTGAGTCTCTCTTAGATTTCTAGGTGATTCTCTGAGAATCTGGGTTTTAACAGTATCCCATTAAAAGGTCCCTGACCTTATGAAGCTCACATTCTGGCTGGTAAAACAAATAATAAACAATATAATAATAAATAAATGTACTGTCTATAAGGCTCAAAAGGCTAGAAGCTATTGGGAGTAAAAGGAAGGTAGAGTATGATGGGTGGGATGAATATTTCATTATCAAATATGGAGTTGGGGCAGGCCTTCTTGGAAATATAACATTTGAGAAGAGTTAAAGGAGGTAAGCATTTGGAAGTCATCAGTGCAGAGTACCCAATGTGGAAACCTGCATGGTCTGTTGAAGAAACAGGTGTAGCAAGAGCTGAGTGAGTGAGGAAGGGAGGTGTAGGACATTAAGTTACAGAGGGAATGGGGCCCTCTTAAGACTTTGACTTTTAGGGTTTTAACAGAGAAGTGATCCATCTGACTTCTATTTTAAAAATCACTCCTTGGTTCTAGTGTTGAGAATAGAAAACTATTGGAGGTGTGTGTATGTGGGTGGAACTGGGGAGGAGAAGGCAGGGTTCAACAGGAAGAAGAGTTAATAGGCAATTAAAAGAAGTCAGTTGGTATATTTGGTGGCTCTGTTGTCACACACACCAGAAACTGTAGGAGTTTTTTATTTTTCTTTAGTCATTATTGCCAGTGCTCCCTGTCTTCATTTAGAAATCTGAATGAATTACTTAATACATATATGCATTCATGCTGTAATTTCTTTCATCATCATCTGAAGGATGCTCTTCATCTGCAGTTGATGTCCTATTTACTATCCAAAGTCCTCTTCTTTCTTGACTTCGTTTTGGTGAAGCAAATATTTCAGTAGGTTCTCGAGAAAGGGGCCAAGGAGAATAACTTTCTTGAGTTCCTGAAAGTCTGAAAACAGTTTTGCTGTGACCTCACATTCGAAGGATACCTTGACTCAGTAAATAATTCCAAATTGAGTATTGACTCTCTTCAGAATTTTGAAGAAATTTTTCCTTTGCCCTCTGGCTTCCAAGGTTGAATTTTCACATCATAGCAGTGAGACTTTGATATGACTCCACCCCCGCCTTCCACCTTCTTCTCTATTTTTCTCCTCAAGTCTGGAGACAAATTTTTTCATCTTTATGGACTCTTCTTATATTATTTAATCTTTAATAATTCCCTTCTCTCTGTTTTCCCATTTCCTTCCATTTGGGACTTCTTTCATTTAGATATTTGTAATACACATTTCTTCCTATTTTATAACCATTTATTTATATGTTTTATATTTTGGGAAATTTCCTCATCTTTCTAGCCCTTTAATTGGATTTTTCCATTTTACTATTATATCATGTTAATTTCTAAGAATTTCTTTTGATTTCTGAGTATTCCTTTTCTAATACATCCTATTGATTACCAGATTCTTAATGCGGGCCTGCACTTACACTAGATTTCCTAATCCATTCACTCCTTTTTCATAGGTGATAAATTAATTCCTCAATCCCTGTATACTACATTGAATTTCCAAGACTCTTTCTCCCAGTTATGCTCAATGGAAGCATTGTTCATGTTTTACTAGAACAATAGAAAAAAAATAAGAAGATTTAAAAAAGCTATTAACACTGCATTTTTCAGACACCTCCATTTTTTTCCCTGCCACCTGTAATACAGGTGAATTACCAATGCCTCAGTCAAAGACTCCTTGTCCTTTCACATATTCAGAGACACTGCTCCAGCAATTCTCAGATCTTTGGCCTATAAAAATATTTCATTCTCAATTGGATCATACTGATCAACATATATAACTGATCTCATCTTAAATACTCTGGCTTGATTTTACTTTCTCCTCCCACTGACCATGCATCTTCTTGGTCTTTAAAGAAAAATATCTTGGAAAAATGGCCTATGCTCATTGCTTCATTTCTTTTAACCTATGCAGACTGGGCCATTATTGCTTCTAGTCACATTGTACACTTGTTACAACTGCTCTTATTAACTTGTCAATAGCCTACATTTTGTTAACGGTCAATAGTCCTCATCTTAATGGACCTATCATCAGCATTTGACAGAATGCTTATTTCCTCCTCTTAGATTAACCTGCTTTACTTGGCCTCTAGGATGTCAATTTTGTATTATTTCTTCCTGATAGATTCTTATTAACGTTCTTTAATGATTTTACCTCATTTCCCTAAGGAGCATAACGTTGTAGTGTCCGAAGTCTCAATCCTTTGCTCTCTTCTCTATTTATACTTACTCCATGGGTGATCTCACTCAGTTTTGTGACTTTAAATAGCCTCAACCCTTTGTTGCTTTCTGATCATATATCTCTAGCTTGGACCTCTCACTTGAACTCAAAACATTTTACAAATGATTGCTATCTTTACATGTTCACTAGAATGTCTATTAGATATCTCAAATTGATACCAAAAGTTATAATTCCTGCTTTTTTCCAATCTCCAAACATGCTTTACCCATAACTTTTCCCATTCTAATTGGTGGAAATATTTTTTTCAGAGGATCACACCAGAAATCTTGAAGTCGACCTTTACTCTGTCTTTCTCTTAAAACTCACCATATCACAAAATACATTGCAACTTATCCTCAAAGTGTATAGAGCTCACTACTTTTTAAAAACCAAGTGCTATTACTCTGGCTCCAGTATCATCTTTCTTTTTGTAGATGATTGCAATAATCCCCCACCTGGTTCTTTGTGACTAACCTTACTTTTCTATAGTATATTTTAATGCATCAAGAAGAATGAATTTCACAAAATTTTTATATCACATCACTCCTCTACTAGTAGTACTCTAATGACTCCCCACCCTTTTCAGAATAGAAACCAAATTCCTTACAACGACCTACAAAACCATATATAATTCAGGCACCCATTACTTCTCTATCCTCCTCTCCTACTGCATCTTCCTCTTCCTTATTTTACTCCATGCAAACAAGGCTCCTGAAGCTTTTTTAAACACCATGAAAGTTTTTGTCCATCGGTGTTCTCATATTTTGTTCATTCTGCCTAGAGTTCTCATTCCCAGATACCTCCATGTCTTGTTCCTTTGTTTCCTTCAAGTCTTTGCTCAAATGTCATTTTCAATCTTCTTTGATCACCCTGTTTAAAATTTCAAAGTTATCTCAGATATTTGTTTTATTTTATCGACAATAATTGGTATAATTTAGTGCAAAATATAATTTACTAATTATCTTGTTTAAAGTTTGCATTATCCACTAGAATACAAGCCTCATGAGAGCAGAATATTGATCTGTTTTGCTCACTGACTTAGTACTTGTCATTATCTTTCAGTTAACATTTGTTAAAATTATTGGAAGTAATACCTTCTGTAATATCTCTGTGGATATTAATTATAAATTTTGGACATTTTTTCTAGTCCCTGCCTTTTTGTGCATTTTTCTGAGTTGTTTACATTTTAATTTATTGTTTGTTTACTGTTTATCCATTTCTTGATTCATTTTTAAATGTATTTCATGTGAAAGGCTTTCTTTAAGGGTTTCATGATCTATGCCTCTTAATTAGACACAATTTAACAGGCAAATTACTAAAAATCTTATTGGCCTAGAAATGTCCAGGCATGACCAAGTAGTTCTATGAAGACCATTCCTCCTATAGAAAATTAAGAAAGAAAATGGAGGGATATTCACATCTGCAGGATGGGAAAGGCTTTGAATAATGCAGTTTCCACATTTTTATGGTTTTTGTTCACTGAACTCTGATCTGTGTACACATAAGAAGGTCTCCAAGAAGCCCAATGATAGTGAAAATAACCAAGAGAAGGCAAAATTTTCATATGAGTCATTTTAAGTTACTTCCCTGCTAAGCAAAACAAAACTAAAATCAACATATTCAGAGAAATAGAAAATAATTCAGAACCTCTTCAACATAACACTCACCATGACCAGAATATAGTTAGAAATTATTCAATTTATTAAAAAATAATAAAATGCAAACCATCCTCCAAACAAAAGCTATTCAATATAGACTAACCCCTAGATAGTAAATTTAAAAGCAGAATGCTTTAAAGCAGTTATTACTATATTATTCAGTTATATAAAGTAAACCATGCTTGAAAGAAACAAACAAACAAAAAAATGAACTCTCAACAGAGGACTAAAAACTATAAAGAATCCCTTGTAAAAACAAAGTGAATCTCAAATAAATGATATTGAACTAAATAAGCAAGGTATAAAAGAATGAATTAAAGTATAATTTTATTTGTAGGAGGTTCAAAGATAAGCAAAACTAATTTAATGTAAAAGACACGACTATAGTAGCTTTCTTGGCAGGCAGGTTAAGTAATGAGGGGGATACAGGGGTCATCAGGAAACGTTCTGACATACTGGAAATGTTCTCAGTTATGATCGAGATAATGATTAATTAAATGTATGTTAAATATCAATAATTGTCAACCTTTTATCTTCAATTTTTTCATTAAAATTATCTTTAAAAACTTGATTCCTAAAAGACAAGTAGATGTAGTAAACTCTTACCATATTGTGGTAAATAAAAATTACTATTCTCTTGTGTATCTATAACACATATCATAGTTTATAAATACCCATTTAATAAGAGCTAATAGATAAAAGTGACTCTCAAAAATTATTATTCAATTTATTACCAATGGCAATAATAATTTCTCAAATCTAAAACTTGTTAAGTTGATATTTAATTGGAAAGTTTAATTGTAATTACACATTTCTAAGGATCAAGAAGCATGTCTTTTATATAATTGCTTAACTTTAAAAGTTATTGCAAAAATAGTGAAATGATAAAATAGTTTATTGCTCTTAATTATTATTTAATTTAGAATATATGTATACTTCTTGGTACTACATCATAGGTATTAACAAAACTTTTAATATGAAAGGGAAACTAGTTTATTAGTTTAATAATTATATAGTAATCTCTATTATAACATAGGTAGTCAAAATTATAATCTTGTGAATTGAGTTTGCCACATAATATCTTAATTTAAAATGATCTCATTATAGCCCTTAGAGAAAAAAGAGAATAAATGGCTGAGTATTTTCACTCAAAATAAAGCAAGACAAATTTCATAATATTTCCAATTGTTAATACACAACTTCATTATAATCTGCCATCTACAATTATTTCTAAACTGCTGTACTTAATCAGAGTTTCTGTTTGTGTCTCAAGTTCTTGGATAAAACCTTTAGCAATAGCTTCTAAATTAATAATATAAAAACCGGATACTGTCTTTTTTACTTATCTATTGTTTTTGTTTGATAGGAAAGTAAAACCAATGGTACTCTGACTGAATGAGGCAAAGTTGTTACCTTTGCAAAGGCATGGTTAGATTCATATTTAATTCTCTTATCAATCATATTATTTAGACTTGAATTTTAGAGTTTACATAAGAAAATACAGTCTAACTAGTTAATAATATGAATTCCATATCTTATTTGTTTTTAAAGAAATATACTTCCTCAGCATTTTTCTAACATCTGGAAAAAATGAATTCATTATTTATGGTGTTAAAAAAATTGGTAAATTGAATTATCTGGTTAGCTTATCATGCCCCAGTACTTTAGAAAGATGCAGCAGGTGTTCCATTTCATGGCAATTATTTTATGGACATGGCTAAATTTTCATTCACTGTGAAGAAAATGACAACAATAGATTTATAAATGGATGGAAATGATGTCTATGTTTCAATACAATTGATCAAATATTTATTTTCTTTTCCATTATATA
>PVJD01018115.1:0-15478 GCA_004026545.1 Mormoops blainvillei | reverse complement strand
CTTGGCCCACCTCGGGCTTGGTAACCACACCGGGGGCTTCTGCCAAGCTTCACTATTCCAGCACTTCCACCTGCAGAGTCCCAGAGCCACTTCACCCTGGGGGTGTGCTGTGACCCCCCAGTCTGCTCTGCTCAGGACCTGCTCTATTTCAGGGAAGAAGATTTATGTATTATATGTGGCTATATTTCCTAGAGCACCTGTGTTTTTCTCTTTCTAAGCCAGGGTCCTGTCTGGATGACTTATGGGGAGGGAGAAGTGTAAATCAGAACTTTTAATCTATTTGAAGTTGATTAAACTGTGTCTAATGCAAACTGCCTGCCTCCTCCTTCCCCCTTACATTTCAGGAATCATTATGGGGGGTGTGTCTTTGTGGGGTAGGGTGGGGTTGGGGTGAGGGTTGAAGGGGTTGCCAGTTACTACCTATACTTTCATTTTCCAGGGGACCCTTGGGTTAGACAGATAGCTCCCAAACTCTCCATTGATCTCTACTACATTCTGGGCTGAAGCTTACCTTATTCTGGACTATAAGGAAAGGGCTTTCAATACAATATGCAGTGTTAGCAAGATGGGGAGGGCTGGGGGATATATTAACTTAAGAGAAAAATGTTGAGATACTATGTCTGTGCAGATGGATGCTGTTAATTGTAGATGTCTTGGTTATTAAAGCAGGCTCATCAGGACCTCCCCCGGGAAATACTTTGTTAGGATCTTTTTAAGTGTTGGTATATATTTCATTTTAAATGGTCTATAATGAAGACTCCTTACAAATTCCTATCTTACTCTTTCCAGTTAATCAGAATTAATGAAATTTGGCTGCTTCCAGATTTTTCTTTATGTCTGTTTTCCTTATAGCAGCATTTGAGTTTAGCAATTGAGAGAGAGAGAGACAGAGACAGAAACAGAAATAGACCGGCTCTGACTCAGATTCCTCTCTTCTCCGCTTCTATTTACCATTCTCTTTCTGGCTCTCTGTTTGTCCTGTAGTTATATTTTGGTTAGTTCAAAATAAGGCCAAGCCTGGAGAGTTTGGAAGCTATTAGATTTTTCCAGTTAACCCGTCACTCAGATGAATCCCTTTTCAGTCACTTCTCAGCCCATCCTGTCTCAGCCCATCCCCTCTCCTGGACTGGGACAGATTTCTCTCCTCCCTTAATTTACCTCAACCACTCTTCTGCTGACCCTTAGGTCAGTCAGAGGAGCTTTCTCTTTCTAAGGCGAAGGGTTAACATGGAAATCCCGTATCTCTAGTATGAAATAATGTTTTTGTTTTTGTTTTAGGTTTCTGCTTTTTCATACTCCCTGCCCTCTTTCTTTACCTGTATAAATCTTCTGCATTTAAGACCTTGGCCTGATGATCTATTCCATTCATGCCATGTACCCTCCTGCACTGTCCTTCATCTGAGTTCTGATCAGATGGGAGATTGGAGAATTGGTCCTTTCAATGGCATACATTCTCTCCACCTCTTCCCTTCCTTTGCATTCCTTAAGTTTCCTATGCACCCCACTTCCCCAGGCACGGATGGTTGGCACAGGTCCAAAACCTCTGGGGGTTGGTGGAATTTGGTTATTTGTGCTTATTTTCTTCATGTCCATTTGGCTTTGGGGCCTTCCTTGCCCTAACAGACAGCATCCATTCCCCTTTTGCTCTTTTTGCCCAGTGGCAAGTGGTGGGTTCTAATTCTGTAGCAGCTAAATTCTATTCTTCCTGCCCTAACCTTCCTGCCATTACCTTTAAGTTCCCTTTCCTACTGACCAAATCACTTTACCTTGTTGGAGAAAGAAAAAGTATTTTGTTTTTAAAACTATTTTCTAACTTAAATGCAATTTAATATGTAAATCTCTGCACTTTTGTGTGAGCCTACAAATATGTATCTGTGCTGGGTTTTTCGCTCTCTGGTATCTCCTAGTTAAGAAATCTTTCTTTTTGGGGGAAGCCAATTAACGAAGGAGACTGAATGGTTTTAGAAATACAGGGATGTGTGCTTCTTTGTGCTTCTGCCTCATTTCTTTACTTGTGCCTAGCATGAATGACTGGCCCTGTCACCCACCTTTTGACCTCCTTCCTTTCAGAGGGCTCTCAGCCTAGTGGGGCAAAGAGAAGGTCCTGTCCTGTGTCTGGTACTCCTCTGGGACCACTAGGTTTGGCTCAAGGGGTGACCGAGTAACCTAGCCCCCGCCCCTCTCTCCGTGGCCTGGCCCTGTTAGTCCTTTTCTTCCAGCTCAGCTGATTTTATACTCCTGAGGCCGGAGCCAGGCTAGGGAAAATCATCAAAGGGTCACAGTAAATGATGTTTAAAAACGATAACTTACTCTCATGTCTTGGTGCTGTTAAAGAAGTGCAATGTTTCTAATAATTCAAGAAGCATTTGTGTCAGTTTTGAGAATACATTCTAGGAATTGCTTGTTATTCTTAAGTGCTAGGTTTCATAAATAGTATCAAAGGCTAAAACTGTGAATATCATTAGTTTGAAAGGATTCAAGCTCATCTCACAAAAGAAGGAGTCATTGTAGATTTTATGTTTCAAATAAACATGAAAGAGGAGTGGGAACTGGAAATGTGTACCTGTAAACTTTTGAATGGCATATGAGACATCAGCGTAACTGGAAAAACCTAGTGTAATTAACTGGGCTTAATGATTACATAAATAAACACAAACTATGTTTTTACAATTTTAAATATATACACCGAATTTCCAGGAATGCAACCATTGTGTAAATAGAGGGACGATGGTACTTTATTTTGTTCAGAACTTTACCAAGAGTTGTGACTTTTGAATATCATGTCGCCAATAGCAATGCCACTCATGGATTTTTAAGTTGCCAATACAACATACCTGTATTAACCTTCCTTTGTAGCAGTTGAATTCACAGTGAATCTACATATATAAGTGGAAGCATCTGACTACTTTCTTATATCTTTAAGTATAGTCTTGCTCAGGCATTTACATATTGAAATACATATTATTTTATTATAAACCACTTTCCTTTTATTTCTTCTTGATATTATTGTTAGTGTATTATATTGCTCTTCTGGAAATTATATGTATATGCAGGTTATATTAACTATGAAATTCTTTTTAGGGTGGCAAAGGGTGCATTACAAAATATTGTATATACCCAGGAAAGGTTGGGGCTGATGGAACTGAGAACCGTTGGACTAGATTATCTCAAATATTCCTTTCTTCTTCTAAATATTTGGAAAACTTAAAGAGAAAATAAACAAATCTCTCCCTCCATTCACACCTTTAATGTGCTTTTAAAAAGTAACACATGCCCATTATTAAAAATTGGGAAAGTAATAAGATCTTTAAGAATCACCCATAAACTCATTACTAAGGTATAATAATCACTATTAATGTTTTGGTATATTTCTTTCTTATCTTTTTTGGTGCATGTATATTTTTAAACATGCATATTTTATAACGAATTCAACTATGAATATAGTTTTATAATCCTGCTTTCTTAACATTTTTCATATCATTAGAAATTATTTGAAAATATTTCTTAATGATTCTGTAATATGTGCATAACCCTTTCCCTATTGTCAGACATTTGGAAGTTTCCAATTTCTTATTATATTTTACTGAAAACTAGTTTTATTTTAAAATTAAGAGCATAGTACTTGTCTAATTCCACTGGTGTAAACTTTAGCACTGTACTCACCATTTGCAATTTAATGTCATACAGATACATTTTGGCTTGCTGTCTGTAGTTGAGTAGTGTTTAGTTAGTGGACTTTTTGGTAAAGCCCTTTATACATATCATTAATCTCTTCACAGTACACATTTAATGATGGTCTGGTAATCTCAGAAAAAAAAGACCTTCTTTAAAGGCTAATCAATAAATTATACAAGATGAAATCCACATTAATTCCCCTTACTTGCATTCCCCAAAGCTAGCAGTTGTGCATTGTATTTATACAGAGACCTAATGTTTAAAAAATACTTCTGGTTCTCCAAACACCTCATCCCACCCCAGCTGGGTATGCAGCAATAGTAACCAATTATTTTATTCTACCCCCCAAAATTAACCCAGTGTTCTTTAGCTTTTTAAATATAAACTAGGAAAGTGTTATTATAAACTATTTTTAAAAGCATATTCTTTAACAAGAATGATATTTAAACCAATCAATAAAAGCATTTGACAATATATTAAATTGCCATAGGCACCAGTTGTTTCAAGTTGGGATCTCCATCCCAATATCTTACATTCATAGTATTATTGAAGTAGTTAAAATACTGAAAATTGGACTCCAGGTTGCTGGGTTCTGATCATAAATATGAAAAATATGCTCTTTTGAACATACTTTCCCTCAAATAATTCAAGTTCTCTTGAGGTAAGAACTATCAAAAACCAATTAGCAGCCTTCTATAAAGAGGAAAAATGATTATAGTTTCAGAAAACAATTTTCATGCTTGAAAACTGTCATAGGAGTGTTTTTACCTGAGTGGGTTTTAAATTTTTATCTAACAAACTAATAAATCCCCATCATGCCCTATGTACTCAATTTCTTATTATTATAAATAATGTCATGATGAACTTTTTAATCTATGGGCATATCTGTGATTATTTCCTTAGGATAGATTCCTAGAAGTGGAATTACAGAGTCAAAGGGGGTGTTCTTTGGAAGGCTTTTGACAAATATGGCCAAATTGCTTCACAGAAAGGCTGTCCCAATTTGTCCTGCCAAGTAGTGTCTCACAGAGCTTCCTTGATGTGTTATTGAAACACACATTTAAACACATCTCATTTAAACATTCTTTAATTTGATAGTTGTAAACTGGTATCTCAGTGTCATTTAATTTCTATTCCTTCTGTTTATGATGAGTTTAAACATTTTCCACACATCCTCTCTGCCTTAGGTTTCTTGACCTTTGTATTCTGTCACTTGGCTGTCCAAATCCTGTGTTAACTTTTCTTCTGGTATGAGTGGGAAACTACTTGGTTAATAAATGAGAGCTTGATAGCTCATACTCCACCACGTGCCAGGCAGAAAATGAGGGGACCATGATTTAGAAGTGGTTTTACACCTCTCGTATCTGGAATAGAATTACCTCCCTAACATTGCATGCCCCTTCACTTTCTTCAAACCTGTCGCCCCTGTCCATTTTCAGCTACCTGGCTCTTCTAACATGGCTAAAAGCATTATAGTGTGTTGCTCAAATTAGAGACGTGATGATTATTTGTCATAAAACCTGGGCTCTGTTGGATATCACTGAAAGAACATACCGATCATGTAGTGCATGCCGCTTGCACTCACTCGTCTCTCTCATCGAATTAAGTCCTATGACTTACCATAGGTCACATAGACAGTTACTGGTAGAACCAAGACCAGAACCCAGATGACTTGACTCCCTATCCAGAGAGCTTTCCAGCGTAACACAGGTATAGACAGATAAAGGGGTTCGAATGACTCTAAGTGTCACTCAAATGAAATGAGCCATTCTCTTCCAAGTGAGTTGAGAACCAGCAATGATTTTATATGGGTTTTTTTTTTGTCATTTTGGATTAATTTGACCAATGATCTCTCCATTTTTGGCATACAGGGGGCTTACTATAAATAGTCAAGCTGATATGGGCATGGTTTGGGGGTTTTGTTTTAAAGTTAAATCTCTTTAACTCTCCCTCCAGACCCCTGCACTTAGGTTGAACTGATGGTGGGATTTCTTTAGCACAGGAAGTCAGGAAGTTGCCTTGTCGGGTTCCCACAGTCAAGTTGGCTGTCCCTTTGTGAGGGCCACTGCCCTGGGCTCTTTCTGACGCTATCCCTGGCAGGTCCCAGAGGCAATGGTATACAAATGCTATATTGGTAACTGTGAAGTTATAGGAAAAGGTGAAGCCTACATATCAAGTGCTATAGAATTCCGTTCATTTAAGGCCTTCCTAGAGGAGGAGCCTTGGCTGGGCCTAAAGGGGAGGCAGTTCCTTCCCACTTGATTGTGTTTGTTGGCTGAATAATATAGAATGAGGCCGAAGTTGTGTGAGAAGCTAAGGTAGCCTCTATTGTGAAGGAGGTGGGAGAGCCACTTCTTTTCCCCATATGGGAAACCTTATACCTCATCCTGAGTTTCCTGACTTGGCAGGGGGGAAGGTGTTGAATCTCACTGAAACTATAGTGATCAATGCCCTTTTTTCCCTTTAAAAAAACCTCTTTTAGCTTTGGTTTTAATGTCCTTGGTCTTTAATGGCCCCACTGTAGCCTGACACTTATGTGGAAAACCTGGGCAGGGGTCTCTATGACTGAGAACTGGAAACAATGGCTGGGGCCTGTGTTAAACCATGCTGTTAGAGGATTTGGGAGAATTTGTGGAGGTGAGAGCCTTCATTGTGGGGTTTTGGGAGAGCTGATCAGAACCTATCTGGAGAAGTCTAAGACAAGATTGTGAGAAATAGAGTCAGCAAGTGAGAGGGGAGATAGTGCAGCTGGGATGTGATGATACCCCCAGCTGCTTCTCCTTCTTACCCAGGAGGAAGAAGGCGTATCTAACCATGAACTGGGGAGGAGCTGGCTGGACTCTAAATCTTTCTCCTTGAATCTGGCCTTTATCTTCTTCCTTCTAGCAGCCCATGGATGTCCAGGGGAGTTGACAAAAACAAGTCTAATGTCCAGGGCTGATCATCGTGCTCTGAACTAGGGAGAGCCAGGCCACCCCCAGCTCCCCAGGTGGGCTTTCTTTCTATCGCCAGCCTCCCCGGGTACCAGAGCTGGTACCCTTTACCCTGAATCCCAGTGCTGTCTGGGACCTTGGATATCAATTTGTCTCTGGGCTATAGAAGTTAGTGTGTAGACAAGCACATATCAACAGGGCCTTTATGCCCAGCCTTGAGCTCAGTACCCTGGAGGTTACAAAAGGTCAAAAGCCGCCATTTATTGTCACTACGTGCCAGGAACTTTATAAACACTATCTCATTTATTTCTCTAACGACCTGAAGAGGTAGGTATTATTAGATCATTATTCTTTTTAAAATTAAATTATTTTTAAAATTTTTAATTGAAATATAACATATAACATGGTATAAATTTAAGGTGTGCAATGTGTTGACTTAATACATTTTTATATTGCAATATAGGTCATTATTCTTATTTTACAGAAAAGAAATGTATATGTATGTAATTACCTGAAGTCAGGTAACTAGTAAGTGGTAGAGCCAGGATTTGAAGACAGTTTAACTTCAAAGCCTTTACTCTTGATCACTACACTAACCTGGGGTCCAAGGTGAAACTGGCCTTGAAGGGAGTGAAGTGCAGGTAGCAGTGTGTTGAGGATTTAGGGGATCTGACACATAATCATTCACTGAATATTGATTTTATGGGTATTTTATATACTCTAGTTCATTCAGTCTTTGTAACAACCCCTTGAGGATAATTATGTTATTCCCATTTTATTGAGGTGAAAAATGAGGCTCAAGAAAGTTAAGTGATTTGTCCGCAATGACCCAGCTAAGTGAGTGACAAAGCCAGGACTTGAACTCAAGTGGGCCCTAACTCCTAACTGTTAGGCCTCACCTACCCTAGAGGAGGTCCACTTGCTGTCCCCAGGCCATGGAGGACTCAAGGGCAGAAGAACTCCATTGCCCTCTTGAACCAGTCGATCCCCATTATTCCAAGGTGGAGCTAGAGAGGCTACAGCTGCCTGGGCCTCTGAAATGCCTGGCTGGGGGTGAGGATATAAGGTCCCCATGTGTGAAGACTCAGCATCTTGGGCATCAGTTCTTGGTTTGCTGAGCCCAGGGAGTCACCAGGCATCTTCTAGGTGTCCATGGGGCTGGACAGGAGGTTCTGTCAGCCCTGCCTGGAGGAACAGCAGTGGAGCTCTCTTCCCACTGAGTGCTGGGCCGTAGCCCCTCCTGGCGCTGCCTTTTTGACCCCTCAGACCCGGGTCTGCGGTCTACACTTCCTTGTTGCCCCTCTTCACCTGCCCCTCCCAGAGTCCCACAATCATTAGTGTCCTGGCAGAACTGTCTACTTTCAGCCTGTATTCAGCCTACAGACCAAACTGGGGCCTGATAGCTCTGAACCACCCCTGTGCTCAGGGCAGGGGAGGAGTTCAAAACGTACTTTTCTCAGTCTGGCTTTTTCTGATATTTTCATTTCCCCAGCCTAGATCTTATAGATAGGTGCTACTCAGGGCTTTGAAAAGTTTAGGAATCTCCTTTGATGAGGTCCCCTTGGTGTGTGTGTGTGTGTGTGTGTGTGTGTGTGTTTAAAACACTTTGGGCATTATTCACTCCTGACTCCCCATCTTTCCAGAAGCCTGTGCCAAAAGGCAGCAGGATAATAACTTTGCTATTACCCAACATTGGAGACCAGAGGCTTGGGCATTCTGATTTAATTTTTTTCAAAAATTAAAACATTTTTCTTTTAAAAGTAGATATCAAAATAATAGATACTTTTGAAATTGAAATAAAGCAAGAATGTAGGAAGTGAACACTTCTCTCCATCACTCCTTCAATCCCACCCCACTCTCCTCACAAGATCATCACTGGTTATCATTTGGTGCAGACCTTTCTGGTCCTTATTCTTGTGTATATTTTCATTTTCTTAAATAAAAATGGAATCACTCTATAAATAATATTTTAGCACTTACTTCTTCCCCATGATATAGCATGGACTTCTTTTACAAGAATGTTTGTACATTATATGTATAATTTTAAAATTTAAAATTAAACAATAAAAAATGACAAAGATTTTCCCTGTGCCATTAAATATTTTTCTACATCATATTTAATGACTCCATGGCATTGTGTGAACAGACCATCATGCATCTAACTGATTCCCCATTCATGTTTTCAGTGTCTTATAGACAAAGCTGTTGCAAATGTCTTTGTATATCTGTGTGTACTCATGTAGCTCTTTCTGTGGATCAAATCCTTGGAGGGGAATGGGTGGGTCAAATGCTGTCAAAGGTACATTACAGAGGGCCAGATTGCCCCCCAGAATGCTGAGGGGACTCCTATTCAACTTCCTATTTAACTTCTTCATCCTTCCTCATGCTCAGTTTTGTCCTCTGTAAACTGGGATGGCGATGGTATTGCACTACCTTGGGGATACCATGGTGATTATTTGAGAGAAGAAATGCAAAACGCTTGGTGACTGGCAAATGTGTCAATACTAACTCAATGACAGCCATTATTCAGTACTATTGGGCCTTTGAGTTCTTTTGGGCTCCTTGTTTCTTTGGTGAAGATAATGCTTACAGTTTCCTAAGGCTCACAGCCCCTAATGGCAGTGGAACGGGTGCAATATAGAAAAAAGCCTGGAAGCAGAGTGGCCTTGTCTTCACCCTGGTGGCAGCTCAAACTCCAGTTTCTCCTCCCTCATGAGGTTAATGCTGGCAGAAATGGAGCCAGGGGTTCTTGTCTCTATCGTACCTTCCAGGAGATGGTGTAGCTTCAGTGAGCACAGGGTAGGGCCCAAGAAGAGGTGGCCTCAGAGGAAAGGTCCAGCTGGAACCAAAGTTCCTCTTCTTGGACAACCCCCAGTTCGGGCCCTTCCTCACTGGCACAGAGGTCTTCAAGGCTCTTGGAAGAGAGAAATAGCTACTCCCAACTCTTAGACCCCAGCAAGGCCTATGGACCCAGGAGCCTGAACTCTGATGGTAGCTTGTTAGTGGGAAAGGCAGAGCCAGCAAGGGCTTCAAATTGGAGCTTCAGGTCAGCAGGGTCAAATGCACTGAACATCTTTAGGGAAGGGACAGATGGTCCTGACAGGACAATGGAGGACATTTTGCTGAGTCCAGTTTTGAAGGAGACTGGTCTGTCCCCCCAACCCTCTTTCCATAAGAAAGATAATTGGAGACAGTAATTTCATCCTATTCATGTTTATTGCTGCCACTCTGTCTCCCTCCACCCCCGTCATATTTACACTAAAGCCATCCCCCCAAGCTAGTTTTACCAAAGTTCCTGGTAGTAGGTCCAGAAGTGTGTCCATTAGGCCGGCAGTCCTAGATGTAGTAGGTACTGTTTGTCCCTGAGCCAGTTGGGCCCCGGGGAAGTGTTACTCTGGAATTGAGGGCACGAATTTGGTACTGGCATCAAGGGAAGCCCCCATCAATAGAGGCTATCCCTCCCCTTCTGGAGCTCAGGGTACATCAAAACCTTTAGCAAAGCAAAGTTGGGGTAATGGATTCCCTAATGTCAAGTTTGTGCTTCCCTTGCTTGTAAGGACCCACACAAGAGGCCAAGTCTGGGCCCAGATCCGCATCTGGCTTCTTAGGAACCATTCTGTTCTTGGAAGCCAGGTCTGACCTTCTGACATCAGCCTTGAGGAAAGTATCATTTGAGGGGGCCAAGAGTAGAAAGGGTGGGTGCACATTGTATGAGGTACGGGCATTGTCTTAAGCTGGAGGAAGTTGCAGCTTGGCCTGAGTTATGTACAGAGGTACAGAACTGATGAGCAGGATCAATTCTATATCTCTGTTCTAATCTTGGCCAGGTCTAGACCCAAATTAGTGAAGGTACTTGATTCACGTCTCCTAGTGATTTAGTGGCTAAACCCCCCTGAAAGTTGAGAAGGAAAGTAGGAAAGGTACATGTGGCTTTCTTCAAAGCTTATTGAAGACAATCTAGATTTACCCATGATCAATTAGAATCTTTTTAAGTGGCCAGCTTCCTTAGGACCCTGAGACTGACCTGAAACACTTCGCCTCCTTTTCAGGAGCAGTGCTACAGGGGAAGGTGCTGTGGGGATGAGGAGGATTTAGAGGCCTTGGTGGTGAGGAAGTGAGTGACCCCTCAGTGCCCCACTTGCTGTGGCCATGGCCAGAGCAGGCTATACTGTCAGTAGCTGGTGGAGAGAGGGGGTTGGGTAAGTGTGATATGCCTTCAACTGCTTCTTATCCACTTCAGCCAAGCCTACAGGGCTCTGGCCAGCTGCTGTGGCCCTACGTTCTGTGGGGGGAGGGGCGGGGAGCAGAGCCAAGCTAGGCATCAGTCCTCTGCCAGTCCTCCAGCCCAGGCCACCTCGGGAAGCCGGGGCCCCTCCCCGCTGCCTGTGCTGCTTGGGCCCAGCCTTGGCCCACCACCACCTCTGCTTAAGGTGCTCCGGCCAGGGAGAGGCTCTGCAGCTGCTCCTCAGCACCCGCCAGCTCAGCCTCATCACGCCCACTCTCTGAGCCTTCGAAGCAGCCTGAGTCACGTGGGATGTCCCACTTGGGGTCTGACACGGTGTGCACCACTGGTTCCTGGCTGCTGTCGGTGCCTTCTTCTGCCTCCTCGCTGCCAGCTGCCAGGGGCAAGTGGGAGATGGAATAATATGGGGTTTGGGGCCTTAGGAGGAAGGGCTTCAGAGGCCCCAGGGAGCCCTGTGTGGGAATAGGGACTCTAGGGGTAGGGACACTGTAAGCAGTCTCTTCCGCCACCACCTCTACCCTTCTGGTGGTTTTTCCAGGCCCAGGATATCAAACTTCCTCAACACTAAGCCAGGAGCCAGGAAATCTGTGCCTGAATCCTGCCTCTGTCACTGCCCAGCTTTTAGGCCTCGGATAAGTTCTTTACCTTCTCTGGCCTTAAATCTACCCTTGGATCCAAAAGGGGGTAGGACCTGATCATCCTTAAAACACCTTCTCCCTACAAACTTTGCCTGTGACTGGAATTAAGGTGTGAAACGTGCCTTCTCACTGCACAGGGCCCTAGGGCAGAGGCCTCCCCTCCGTGGACCACCAGCAGGCACCCCCACCCAGCTCCTAAACCCACTCACTGTCATAATCCAGAAGCAGCTCTGCAGCAGTGAGCAGCTTGGCCCGGTGCTGTGGGTCCATGATGTTTAGCTCGTTGAGGTGTGTTTCCCGCAGCTCCTTGAAGTCCTCCAGCGTCTGGTAGCCATTGAGCAGCAGGGTGGATGTATGCTCCTGTGGGCAGAAACCACTTAGGCTGTTTACAAGCCACTCCCCTCCCCCTGCCAAATCCCAGCCTCCCAACATAGCTGTCGAGCCCTGGCCACAATCTCTGAGGCAAGGGCACCTCCCTTTATCCTAGACGCTAATGCAGGCCTAAGCTCAAACCTCTAGGCCTATGCGCTCCAGCAGCTCATGCAGAGTCTTGGGCTTAGGCCTCTTGCCCTTGCTCTGTCGGCGGCTGGGGCGGGCAGGCCCCACAGCCTCCTCAGGCAGCACATCCACGTAGATGAACTTGAAAGAGCCCAGCCTGCCATTGAGCAGGCCCAGCCATGTGCCCACAGGCGGCTTTTCAATGATCTGGATCACATCACCTTTCTGTGGGAGGAGAGGAGAGCAGAATGGATTAGGAGAGAGACAAGGGTGGTCCCTTGTCCTCTGCTGATACTGTCCTACCCTGGCTCAGTCCAGCCCCCTTTATGTGTGCAGCCTGCTAGGCTCAAGTGAGGCTTGGATGCCAATCTTACCTGTAGTTTCAGTGAGTCGTGGTCATAGGGGCTGGGAGTGAAGTCGGTGTGGACTCGGGCTCTGCCACAGAAGGGTCCTGTGTACTGGGGGGCAGGTGGTTCCTCCCCAAAGCTGCCAGAGCCTGGACTGGGGCTGCAGAGCTCACTGCCTACAGGATATGGGACAAGGAGGAGAGTCACCTTTGTCCCAGGACAGCTGGGGCTGTGCTAAGCAGGTGTCTTGCAGGGGGTCTGTCTCGAAGTCCCAGGGCTACATGCTAGGGAAGAAAACTGGGTACTGGCCAGTCTCACATTGCAGGTGGATTCTGACCCATCCCCTCAGCCATCCTGCAGGAACATGGCTTCATTTCGGAGGCCTTAGATATGAGAACAGTTGACCACAGGAAATATGGCCCAGAGTCAAAGGAACAGGCAAATTGGGAGGGCCTCTAGAGATCAACTGGGCCAACACCCCAATGAACAGATGAGGAATACTGAGGCCAGACAAGCCAAATGGCCTGCCCAAGACCTCTCATCTTATAATTGGCAGCCCAGGGTCTGTTACAGCCTAGGCCTCCTGATTCCCACTCCAGTGCTCCTTCCACCCAGGAAGACACACCATGCATTAATATTTTATTTTTTTCTTTTTCACTTAATAAGACTCAGTGTCTAGTTACCTGGAAATTCGGGTGGGCTCTTTTTCTCAGGGAAGTGTAGGATGAAGTTTATTTTAAATAGTTTTCAGTGGGGGTGGAGAGGGCATCAAGGAGTTCTGGGGAACCAGAGAAAGATCAGGGGACGTGGAACTAGCCTGAAGGGCAGGAAGGGCAGGGCCTTTGAAGGTTTGCAGCCCAGAGGCCACAGCCCCTCATTTAGGCATAGCTGGCAAGCCCTGGCCACAATCCCTGCCAGAACCTCCTGCCTAGCCCCATGGACATCCAAAAACTGCTAAGTGGTGCCCTAAGACCAGCAATCTAAAGTCTGGAGTCCAAGAGGCTGAGTCTTCACAGCCGGAGACTCTATACTCCCACCCTAGCCCAGATGTCAGAAGTCTAGGCAGCTGCAGCCTCTAGTTGTCCTTGAAAGGGTGGGATTGGCTTGGTCCAAGAGGGCAAGGGGGCCCTTCCTCTGCCCTTGAGCCCTCCAGGGCCTGGGTACAGCTGGTTGGAGCTCCTTTATGGAAAAACTGAGTTCAAGATTGGATTATCTTGCCCAAGTCACTTAACCTCCCTGAGCCTCAGTTTTCATATCAATAAGGTGGGGATAGTAATAGTACTGGCCACATGACGTTGTTGTGAAGATTTAACATGAAGAGGGTTGGGAAAGTTCCCAGCAGCAAGTCATAAATGTTCATTTTTCTTAGCTACCTCCCAGACAATCACCTTCATGGCCCTAATCCAGTCCTTTTCCTCCAGACTCAGCAGGTGTTCCCCTACCTAGCCTACTCACCTGTGGATGCTTGGTGACTGAGTGCTGGGAGCTCACGCTCCTCTTGCTCAGAAAAGGACAGTGCCATCTTTTCAGGGCCAGGGCTGTCCAGATTGTAGTCTGGAGATGTCGGGGAGGCTGAGCCCTCCTCCGGAGTGTCACCCTGCATGGGAGGGGAGACAGGAAGCCCGAAGTAGCCTCAGTTGGGGCGCATATGGGGAAGCCCAGGTGCAGAGGAATTTGGCCTGGGCTTGAAAGAGAACTATCCCTTGGCTGGATCCCCAGCTCTACTGCTTACAGGTGGCATGGCCCTGGCAGGGCCCTAGTTTCCTCTTTTGCAAGGTGGAAATGACAAGTCTGCCCTGCCCACCTCACTGAATGAGGTGTAACTGGGGTGCCACGTGAATGTGCTTTGTCAGCTTAAAATGCTGATGTATATACAGAGAAGGTTGGTATCTGAGTTTGGACCTGAGCTGTCACTGGGACGCAGTTAAGTAGACAGTGGTGCTGAAGAGTTACTACTTTTGACTCTGCTCCCATGTTCCAAACACATGTGTCATTTCATTCAGTCCTCATTTGAGAATAAGTGCTCAACTGTCCCAGGTTTTTAGATGAGAAGTAATGGAGGAACATTCCCAAGGTCATACACAAAGGCAGCATTCAAATTTGCCTGACTCCAGAGTACCCCTTCCTCACTATATAGCTCAGCGTGGGGATAACTCTTCCACAGCTGGCTCTCTGGGAGTCAAAGCCCTCAGGTGTAGAGGTTACCAATTCCTGTGCTGTAAATACTCCCCACAATGGCCAATGTCATGCTACCACTGTGATGGTGCTGACAGAGCAGCACATCATCATTCGCTATTTCTTCCACATAGAGACTATAAATGCAAACAACCTCAGAGGCATAGAGAATAATGAAAATCAGTCCAAGAATTACAAAGTGATGAATTTTGAAGATTGACTGTATTCCCTTTATTTTAAATATAATTTATTTAATTCTAAGTTGATATAATTTAATTTTCAATAACATTATGTGTCATACCTGACTTACAAAATTCCTGAAAATTTGGCCAACTGCTGTCCTAAGCTGGCATGAGCCAGCGCTACCAGACTCCAGCATACCACTGTCTCGGAGCCTCTTATAAGAACCATGAGCACACCAGACTCAGTGTGTGACTTCAGCTGCTTGGCTATGCCTACCCTACAGCTGTCTGTCATGCACTCCCTTCTTGGGCCAAAGCCAGCCTTCTCTATTTTTTTCTCAGAGGAGCTCCTCTTTGAATCAAGCCTTCCCAATCCCAGGGTCTAGTTCCCAACAAAACTTTGAGGTAGATGAATTTGTTTTAGGTGATCTCATCTCCTTTGCAGCTGTCCACGCTCCTCAAGCATGTCTTCTCAGAAAGCTTCTGTTATTCCAACTCTCATCTCTCTTTAGACACCCCCTCCTGGTCCGTCTTGACCACGGTGTGTTGCCGCTATGTCCCTGGCTAAGTGAGCTCCCCTCCCACGTGACCTTCCTTCTCATATTTAATTGAACTTTCAGACATGATGTCTGAGCAGTGACTGTCAAGGTAGCTGTGCTCACACCTTGTCAGAATGGTGCCTGTCCTCCCTGTCCCTTCCCCTCCCCTGGATCCCAGGCCTCACCATCTCCTCTGACAGGGCCTTTACCATCATCTTGCCCATCTTTCTGTTCATGGTTCGAGAAAT
>PVJD01018114.1:0-15477 GCA_004026545.1 Mormoops blainvillei | reverse complement strand
GTTACATTCTTATTGTTTTGACCAATATTAGATTTTTTTCTTTTTTCTTTTCATTAGATGTAAGTTCATTACAGAATTATGTGTAATCAGTTTTCCTATATGTATTTAGGATCTAGGAATGGAGAAAAATAGAAGACAACTTTTAATGTGACAGACTCAAATTAACTATGATCACAGATTACCCAAATAACATGAAATAAGTAAAAGAATAAATACTTTTGAACTGGTGTGTTCTCAGAGCCTCAGTTCGGTATGAGCTATTGTAACCTTATTTAATCTGCTTGACCTTAGACTTCTTATCTGTAAAACAGGAATGAAAATAATAATGTATATGTGGAAACATGTAAATATTTTACCAAATAATATACCATCTTCTAGAACTAAACAACTTAAGAACTATTTTTAGTGATTGGTTTACATGGTAGGCCAAAAAAACTACCCTTCTTTATTACAAGCATCTTACTAGTTTTTCTGAAGTTCTCTGGTTAAAACTATAAAATTATGGAGGATTTGGTTACTTGTAAAACATTTTTTAAGTGGTGTTTGATTCTGCAACAATTATTTAACTTTTTATTTGAAACAGGTTTAGGAGATGCTAAGGATAAAAATAGACCTAGTTACCTAGATCAGTGTCTGAGCGTTTTTTAGCATTTGTTGTGCTCACTGTGTTAGGTGCTAGAGATGCCAACTTGAATGAAGCTGGGACTCCATGGGACCTGAATTTAAATGTAGAAACCAAGCCTCAAGATATAATAGTATAAAAAACAAAAACAAACAAAAAAGATGTAATAGTATAAAATGTTCTGTTAGAGTTCAGTATTGTTTCAGACATTATTTTGTCAGTTAAATGTTGTAAGAGTTTTAGAATATTACGTATGATCAAGAACATTGAATGAAGCATACACATTTTCTTGAATTTTATTTATTACAACCAGAGTTTTAGAATCTCTTATTTTGGTTAAAGTGTTGGGGGACATTTTTCATTAAGCAATTTAAAAAACTTACCCTCATTGTTTTTATGTGGAATCCAGTTTCAAAATATTGTGATAACAGAAAATGGATCAGTGGTTGCTAGAGGACTGAGGGTGGTGGTAGGCAGATTAACTACGTAGGTGTAAGAGGGAACTTTTTGGAGGGGAGAGAGGGAGAAGGAGGGGAGGGAAGGAAGGAAAAGGACAAGGCATGGCAATTTTTCAGATGATTTAAGACTGTAATTTTTGGCATAAGAGAAAATAAATGTGTCTGTATCAGTAAGAAGCAAATCTAGAATCTTCTGGAATTTACAAGAAAGCAGAGAGTGTTTTTGTAGTAACCAGTTAACTAGACACTTGGTTGCTCTTTTCAGAGGTAGTGTTGGAGTAGTTCTCTGTATGTGGATGATTTCTAAAGACTTTTCCAATGCTTGAGGTAAATTTAAGAATAGACTCCAGGGTGGACCACCCCGTAAGTCACCCATGTTGGTTCCACTGATGTCAGGGCCTAACTGGGCCACTTGTTTTTAGCAAGACCTAAGGCAGATTCCTTCTCGGCCTATATTGATTTCAGACATTTGGCCACCTGTAAGTAGCTGAACTCCATTGGCAAGACAGGCCCAACTCTCAAGGGCCTGTGGGAAAAGAAACAGAAAAGGTACCTCAAATGCTGTCTATTTTCTGGCAAGTGTACTTTGGTTCACTCTTCTCTCTGCGGCTCCACCACTGCCCTTGCCCCCCAACTCTTCATCCTTTGGTTTTCCCAGTTTACTACTGAAGTTTAGGTAGTTTAGTTTGCCTTGATCTAGTTATCCCAAAATAATTTTCCTCTGTTAGTCATTAGTGTGTTAGATAAGAGATCAGGGAAGCCTCTTGTCAGTTTCATATAGTAAGCCCCGCCCCCCGCGCACACACACCCTGTAGAAAATTGTTTTTCCTGTGGCTCTTTCGGAAGCAGTGCTGTAGAAGAGTTCCTCACCTGTGCTCAGTCTCTTGACCCCCTCAAAGCATATGTGAAATTTTGTGTGTGCGTGCATTTCTTTGTGGAAAAAGGGGTGTTAGCATTCGTTAGATTCCCAAAGTAGTATATCTAGAAGATTAAGAATTACTTAAACCAGCAAACCAGCATCCTCTTAGCTAAGGCAAATCCTTATCTTTTGTTTTTATACTGCATGTCTTTCAGCTGCCTTTAGTTAATTCCAGCCTGAGGTGTGCTGAACTGTTCAACAAAGACCAGGTTAATTGGAAGCCTTCCCTGTGCTCCCTGCTTGAGACCAGGAGTCCTTCTTCTGTTATCTTAGAGCAGCCTCTGCTCACTTCTGTCAGAGTATTTGCCACATTATAGTGATAGAGTCCATTTGTGGGACCGTCTGCCTCTGTTAGATTTGAAGGGGGTGGGCCTGTATTGTATTAATTTTTGTATTCCAAACACCAGGCATCATACCAGCTATGTGGTAAATGCTTAAAAATGTTCTTGACCTGAGCCATTTACCCATAATCAGCCAACAGATTTTTCTTTCCTTCCCAGTCAGCCAGTGTTCCGAGCACTTACCCTGAGCCAGGTATAATTTTAGGCACTGGAGAGACAGAGATAAGCTCACTGCATGGAGCTTATGGGCTATATCCAGAGGACACATGATTTTTGCCACTCCCTGGAGCTGTTGCCTGTGAGCATCCACGTTTACAGCGGTAAAACGTGACCTTGCGAAAGCTCCTCCTTCTGTAACAGATGTTAGTTATGTGCACATGTTCCACTATTTTCATCACTCAGAACAAAAACGGAAATGCTATTCCTCAAAACCGTCTATTAAATGTCTCCCCAAAATATTGTTTTTCTGAATACAGCTGTTAATGATTTGTCTCTTAAAAATAGAAAATATAGATTGAAGATACTGATAAAAAGAAGTGTCAACATTTAGAACCATGTTCTGCACAAAGAAGTGTATTTTTGTTTTGTTTTTTTAAAACTCAGTAGGAAAAAAATTCATGACTGAAAAATGAATAAAGCAAAACCTTCATGCCTGGTTCAGTGGTTTGCTCCTTCCTATCATATACGTACTTTTAATTGCATGGATTTGGATTTATGTCAGACTAACTATGCAGCACTACCATACAGAGGAATTGCTTCTTGATGGACTATAACCTTACTTTCCAAACAGGATGTGATATGGTCTGACTTCGGGTTTCATGGAAGAAATGGACGGGAAAGTACGTTGTGGATTGGCTCCCTGGGGGCTCATACACCCTGTCATCTGGACTCCTATGGTTGCAATTTAGTATTCCAGGTACAAGGAAGGTAATACACACATGTGTACATGGAAGTGTGTGTGTGTGTCTCTGTGTGTGGGGGTATCTCTGTGTGTGTTGCACAGGAAGAGGAACCAGTACTGAGTAGGCAGTAGGACCCCAAGGTTTAGTCCCAGCTCTATCCTGTCAGCTTGCCTCACGACCAGGGCAGATCTCCTGACCTCTGGTCGTTCCCTCCTTCGTGAAGTGAAGGGGACAGTTTAAGTGGTGGTCCCCATGTGAGTCTCTCAGCCATGTTCAGGATTGCTTTCAGAAAGCCGATCCTCAAATTCCAGGATTTCTCTCCCAGTTCAGCTAGACAGCTCTCTGCTTAGCTCTTTTACATAAGAAGCTTCGTGGTTGTCAAACCTTTATTTTAAAGCAGGAACACCCTTTCTTCCAACCTGAATAAGTAAGAGCAGAGCAGTTTTGTTACAAGGAAGAGGCTTTGCTGCTACCCCCAGACCCCTGAGGGGATGCCTGGGATCCTGGTTTTAGAACTGCTGGACCAGAACCTCCTCTTTCACTCTAAATTTTAGTTTGTGTCTACCTGTAGACACAATGCAGTATTTTTTTTAACTTTAGGTCAGTTTTGTATCTTCATCTGTCTGTGGACCCTAAGAGATATAAGGGCTAAGTCAAGTAATACTTTTGATAGTTGCTGCTTCTAGGAGTTATGTAAAAATTTGTGTTTCTGCCATTCGGAAGATGTACTCTGGCTTTTGTATGTGCAGCCATATTTTCCCCTAATTAATGATACCCTGGTTTCCTCTTCTGGCCTTTCAGGGCATTTATAGCGCAGCACAGAGAGAAAAGCAGAAATGATCATGAGGGTCTTGATTCCCAGGCAAATATAGCTTATTCTCTGTTCTTTCAGCTTGCAGGGCCATGAGAAGTTTTTTGAGCAGGGGATAACATGACCATTGACTGTGTTTTCTGATAAACAAAAGAAGGATGCATGTATATTACATTTTAAGCCAAGCCAAGCAAATTGTATAGGATGGTTAGTATTATGGCTCTTCCTTTGGGAAACAAGCTATGGTGCAAAGGTCGGAGCTGGGACCTGGAGAGGTCAGGAGATCTGTGACCTAGTTCTGGCTCTACCACTAACCATTAGCCTAGTGAACGACCCAAGTGAGTACTGGGTCCCTCTTCCGCTACTTTGAAAATGAAATTGACTGATGATCTAGGAGTCCTTCCAACTCTAACATTCTAAACGTACTACATACCAAAAATTTTTCTAAACCAATCATAGGTATAGTGGAACGGAGCAGCTGTATCATCTCTAAGGCAAAATAAGACTTTCGTATATTAATCCTTAGTTTGAAAATAGCAGCCCACTATTTCCCAGTCTGAAAGGACATGACAGCCCCACTGTAAGTGCATTGTGTCACCACAGGGCCTCAGGCTTTTCTTGGAACCAGATCTTTTTCTCTCTCTGTCTCTTTGCTTCCCCTTCAGTGTATTTCTTACTTTTTGACACTCCTCCCTCCTTTGCCTGCCATGTCCTGCCTCTGTTGGCTCGAAGTATGAGTGTATCCGATGTTTTGTAGGTTAAAATTTATCACCTCCATTTTTCAAAAAATTTTAAAGTGACTGCAACATCTTACAGTTTTCTCTTTTTCAAAATTTCTGTATTATACAACTTTTTACTTATGTGGCATCATTGATGCATTTCTCTTCCTTAATGAATTAACAAGTGTTTAACTTAAGAAATTTACAACCCAAACTGGAAGAAGTCTGGAAACTATTTGGTGGATAGAACTACCATTGGTTACTCTGGATAAGATATGAATACAGATACTTGAAAAGGATTATTCTGGGTAACTTTAGAATCAGGGATAGAAACAGTTGATGAGGACTTTGATTTTCGATAAGAAAGAACGATCTTTCAAACTAGACCTGTCCCAGCAAAGGGGCTGCCTCAGGATATCATGAGATACCCACTAGTAGCTGCCCCAGGCACCAGGTTTCAGCAGAGGAGATTCCGGCACTTCCTGAGAGGCTGGCCAGGTGACAGACATTGCTCCTCTGTTTCTTTATGGAGTGAATGAAAATGAATAAAAACAAATACTTAACTGCTGCCTTCTTAAGTGTTTTGTCTCAAGTTCAGAGTACTAATTTATATCATATTGTTTTTTAATTAGGAAAAGATGGCATCTCTTTCCCCCTGAAGATACTCCTTTCCTTTATCCGACTAGAATCCCTTATGAAGAATCTAGTGTGTTTAGTAAAATCAATGTTGTCAATCCTGATTTAAAGCGTTTTCCTCAGTTCCAGAAAGCTCGAAGACATATGGTTACGCTGAGCCCAGGACAGGTAATGGGGGCTTTAAAACCTTGATGACCTGTCCGAGGACACCCTGCCTGTAACTTCTCTCAAATTGCTGCGCTACGTGCCTCTCCCTTTCCTCCCCTCCCCCCAGTACAAATATGAATGGTTTCTTCCATGGCGCTCTGCTGTTGGAAGGTAGCTTTTCCCCCGTAGGCTTCACATACACACTTCTCTGCTTCTCAGGTCATTGAAAGATGGAAGCAGGGAACACAGCTCCTTCTACTGGTAAAGAGGAGAATGGACTGTGGAGAAGACATCTCTGGAACATTTTTTCACAATATCTGTTCAACTGTGCTAGAACACAGACACATACACTCAGGTTGTAACGCATCCAGGTTGTGGGCCAACAGAGGCAGAATGAACAGAGAATGATTTGCTTTTAAGCAAGAATGGATGTTTTGTAACTGTCTCTGAAACATTTTCAAAGGTCTTGTACCCAGTAGGGAAAATCACCTTTACAACACTGGCATTTGCTGTCTCATGTTTTATTAACAACTTGAAAGGTGTTCTTAGTCTCTTATGGAGAGTTTGTTCCCTCAGTTACCCTCTCCCCTGCCTGTCTTTCTCCCTTCACTTCCCTCTCACTGGCTCCCTCCCCGCTTCCCTCACACTCGAGTGCTCCAGCTCAAACAGTCTGGCTTGGCCAGGTCGCCTCAGCCCGCCGGCCGTTCCTCCACTCACCTGCCCTCCTCTCCACTCACCTGCCCTCCTCTCCCCTGGCAACCACTTACCTATTTTCTTTCTCTGCAGATTTACCTATTCTGAACATTTCACATAAGTGTAGTCATATACTATATAAGTTTTTGTGACTGGCTTCTTTCACTTAGAATAATGTTTTTGAGGATCATCCATGCTATAAAATGTTATCAGCACTTCATTTTTTTATGGCTGAATATATTCCATTGTATGGAGATACATTTTGTTTATCCATTAATCAGTTGATGGACATTTGGGTTGTTTCCACTTTGGGGCCATGATAAATAATGCTGCTGTGCACATTTGTGTACAGGTTTTTGTACAAACATATGTTTTCAGTTCCCTTGGATATGTATACCTAGAAGTGGAATTGCTGGGTCATATAGTAACTCTGTGTGTAACTTTTTGGTGAATTATCAAACTTCCACAGCAGCTGCACCATTTTACCTTCCCACCAGCAACGTGTGAGGGTTCCAATTTCTCCCCACCCTCACCAACACTTGTTATTTCCCTTTATTATTATTATTATTATTGCTGTTGTTGTTATAAACATTTTTTTGCTTTTAATTCCAATTCGAATTTGTATTTGTCTGTCGCATCAGCTTTTCTTGCATCCTGATTGTTCCTCAACCCACCACAAGCTGGCGCTCTCTCTCACTGCTTTACTGAAAGTATACTCTGCGATAGGACAGTCATGACCTCCTAATGACGGGACACAATGGTTGTTTTTAATGTCCTGCTCCAGTCTAGGAGCCCTCTCCCATCTCCCAGCTTTGCTCTGTCCATAGAAAGTGCCACCAGTTTCCCAAATCTGGAGCCCAAAAGCTTCGGGGCATCTCCATCTGCTCTATCCAGCCTTCCATAGGAAACCTCATACTGAGTCTGGACAAATGCAGTCCTCCCTGACTCTGCCCGTTGCTTTTGTCTACTATACCTTCCTACTTAGATCCTAACACTTTCTAATTGAGCTATTGAAAGAACCTCTTGTCCTTCCCAGACTCTCCCATAATGTCACTATTGTAACCGTCCCCATGCTCAAACTTTCTGAGCACCTCCTAATGCCAGCAGGATAAAATCCAGATTCTGTATTCTGATTTCAGAGCCCCCCACAGACCCTGACCTAACTAATTCTCCCACCTTCCCTCTCATCGCTCCTGCGGGAGTCAGACCGGCCTGCTTGCCGTGCCTCCGCCGTCCCATCTCCCTTGTCTGTGCCACTTCTCCCTCCTGCTATGTCCTCATTCGTGCTCCATCTAAATTCTGTACCAGCCCTCATTCAAGTCACACTTCCTCCATCCAGGGGCCCCTGACCTTAGTTCACGCCTGCTTCTCCCATCTTTGAAGTTCTCTTGTAACAATGTCCGCTCATCTAATTTACCACTTATGTAATACCGCCTTTCTACTTACTACAGTTTCACTGGCTAGGTTTTAGACTGTGAGGAGACAGAAACTATGTCCTGTATTTTTACCTGTGCCCTTTCTCAGAATGCATACAACTGTTTTGATACGGAAAGGAGGAAATATTAGAATCTCAGAATCCTTTGCTAAGATTTAGATGTAAACAGAAAGTTTGGGTTTAAGGAGAGTATAAAGACTAGAGAAGCTGGCAGTATCCTTTATAGAACATGTGAATTTGTCATTAAAAAAAAAGGAATAAAAGAATCGTGGGTGTTTTTTTTCTTGTCTTCCTTTCCTACAGCAATATTACTATAAATTCATTTGTATTATTGTACTTTCTTTTTCTAATATCTTCTCCATTAGGATTTCATTCTGATTTTAAAGTAAAATGTCTTAATACCATATGATTTCACTCATGTGGAACCTAATGAGCAAACTCAACTAACAAGCAAAAACAGAGACAGACCCATAGATAGAGAGCAAGATGACAGCTAGTGGGGGTGGGGTTAGGGGGTGGAGGGATTGGGCAAAAAGGAAAAAGGACTCGTGGATGTGGCCAACAGTGTGGGGACTGCGGGGGGAGGGGGTATAAGAGGAGCAAATGGTAATGGAAAAAAAAATACAGTAAACATTAAATTTAAAAAATAATAAAAGTAAAATGTCTTCCCGTGCTAACCATTTTCTGTTTGGTTTTCAGGTTCTGTTTGTTCCCAGACACTGGTGGCATTACGTAGAATCCGTTGATCCTGTCACTGTCAGTATAAACTCATGGATTGAGTTGGTACTTTTTTTTTTCTTAATAAATGTATTCCCTACTTTTAAGCTATACAAAATCTGTTTATCAAATGTGATTAATTTTAAACAATATTCTAGTGTTTCTTTTTGTTGATATGCAATAATTTATGTATTCTATGCTCTGTTGATGGATGTTTAAGTTGGAAATAGGATTTTTAGTGATGTGCCATCCTTTCTTTTAAGGGCACACAATGGACCCTGAGGTTGGCATGGCATGCAGGGCCTTTTTCTTTGACCAGCGTTGTTAGGAGAATTGCGTTGGGCCTGGCTGGATCTGTCCGCCATATATGTTCCATATTGCCAGTCCCGTTTCACACCACCTGAACCAGAAATATCTGCTTCTTGGTTCAGGGCTCTCATAACTAATTGCAGAATTCCCAGTCCTGGCTTACACATTTTCTCCAAGCAGAGTCTTTTGGTGCTAGGATTTTACCATTTCATTTCTGCCAGAAGCCTTTTCCCTCCAATACATTATGCTTAATCTTAGTTGCCTATTCTACTTCACAATCAAAATGGCTACTCATTCAGCTCAAATCTTATCTCTTCAACCAAAGGCCTTAATTGCATCTCTATGCCCTTTAACCTGAGGTTCTCACTGTGTCTCTGCCCTCTTTAACCCAAGGGCTTCATTGCATCTCAGCTCTCCCATACCCAAAGCCATGGTTGCACCTCCTCCCTTTGGCAGCTCTATTCTCCCCTGTGAGGCTTTTCATTCCCATGGTAATGAGAAAGGTCTCTTATGGAACATAAAGCAATACTGTAATAGCAAGCTGTATTGTATGAGCTTAGAGAAGAGCTGTAGCCTTTGGGAATTAGGTGGAAGGTGTGCTTGTAGCCTGCTGAATTGGAGCTGGAGCGAATGCCAAGGTGTAGAGTCCACTTCCACTCGCGGTACCTGTCACATCTGCAGTAGCCCTGACAGATGCTTCTCCCCCCAAAGTAGCTCATTCTGTTGTTGAACAGGGGTTGTCATCTGCCTGCTTCTAACCGTACCCATTATTTTTGAAAGTATACAGAATTTTTTCTTTTCTAAATACAAGGTCTGTCCAGAAAGTATCCAGCCATGTCGCATGAAAAATTGAGACATTTACTGAAGAAGGTAAAAGATACAAGAAACATTGTACAAAGGACAGTGGATACCTCAGTCCCCCTCAAAGTAGGCACCTTGGGACCTCACACAGTTCTCCCAATTGCCATCTGCTGCCCCATCATATTTTCCTGAATCTCATCGACGGTCTGAAATCTCTTCCCTTTTAAAGGTGATTTTAGTTTTGGGAAAAGCCTCAAGTTGCAGGGCACCAAATCTGGGCTGTAAGGGGGCTGAATCACCTGGGTGATTTGATGTTTCACCAAAAAACTCTGTATGAGACGTGGTGCGTGAGAGGGTTCATGGTCTGTCGTGATGAAGCTGCCAGTCACTAGTTGCCCCTGACTGCGGCCTTCTGAATTATCCAAATGGTTTCCATGGAGGAATGTTCAAACTTAACACAAAATTTGATGCAGATTCGTTGCTGTACTCGCTGAGTCATTTTGAATACTACAGCCACACAGTACACATGCTCACTCAATGGTGTCTGCAATCCCCACTGACTAGTACAGCGAGGTCGTCGTTGTTCACACATGTGCATTCCAGTCCACTCTCGTTGGCTGCCAGGTTACAGTGATGTGCAAACCATTCTTGGTATATTAACAATGACGGGACTTTTTCAGGACGGACCTTGTATTTGAGGATACCTGCTATGTATTTCCTTAATCTTTTCTTTTCCAGGCTCAAAATCTCTGGTTTCTTGAGCAATTTTTTATGTGACTTTCTTTTCAGACGCCCTACCATTTTGGCCATAGACTTTGGAATTAGCCAGACTTAAGTTAACAGGTTAAAAAAGTTAAGTTAACCTTTGTTAGCTGTCTAACCTAGATGGTTACTTAATCTCATCAAGCCTAAATTTCTTCACTTGTAGAACAGGGATTATAATTGCAATCACTTTGGTAAGGTGGTTGTGAGGCTTAAATGGGGCAAAACACAGATAAGCATCTAATACAGTGTCTGGCACATGGGAAGTGTTTAAAAATAGAAATTGTATGAGGAGGAGTAAGAGCTGTTATGCCAAGCGTAGACGTCTTAATATATGGCACCTAAAACCGAATGCCAGTGGGCCTTATTGGGTGGAGTATAAGATTTCTACCCCATGTGACTTAGATCCTAAATTTCTTCAGTACTGCTTATAATATTATATTAACTTTTTTTAGTAATCTTATGTCACTTTGGGTTTACATTCAGCTTTAAAATATCCATGCTTTGTGTCACATGATCAGCTCCCATGTCAGATTGCCCACCACCCTGAACCTGTAAAGCTGGTTCTTTACACCTAAATCCTGTTCTTTACTCATCTCTATTAGTTTTCGTCGTCACGGTGATTTGGTTGAGCATTCCAGCTCCCCAGGATAATTTTGAATTTGAGTCTCATTTATGCTTTTAGTGAAACTCCTTCAAGCTGGCCTGTGCCCTTTTTGTATGTCACCATTAATCTTTGAGTTTATTCTTGCTTTCTGGTACATAGTAGATACCCTGGGATCACCTTGTACTTGCCCTGCCCTGAAATTGGCAGTCAGTAATTTCTCCAAGTGGGAATGGTATTTAGAAATCCAGATTTGGGCTCTGGGGCCGCTCATTGCTACTGGTGTCACTGTTTCCAGACTCTTTAAGTGACGAAGTTAGAATGTGATAAAGATAAATAGATGATTGATAGATAGATATTGATATATTTATATTTCTAATTAAAGGTTAACATTATAGGGGTTTTTTTTATTTGTGTCTGTACTCTTATCTCTTCCCTTACACTGAATTTCTGGGTCCTTAATAGCAGTAACATATTTATTTCTTTGCTTTTTCCACCAATGTTTTTTAAGATATCAGATTTACAGTTCCAAAATTCTAGTTCTAATATTACTAACAGCAAAACTTGCCAGTAAAATTTGATTTCTTCGCAGTCCCTTTTATCATTGGAGTACACCCCCCTCAGAGGGCACAGCGCGCTATGTTCAGCAGTCATCGTGAGGTTCTTCCATTTGCAGTTATGTTACTGATTTCTGTTAGGTTCGTTTGTTTCCATTTCCTTCCAGTATTAGAATTTATTTTTTCCCATTTTGATCTAATTTAGTATTTTAGATATGTAAAACATTTAACTTGTCAACATTATACTGAAAGGTATACTCAGAGAAGCCTCCTTTCATCCCTGTCCCCTCCGCTCTGTTTGGCTCAGCACCTGTGGGGATCCACTCATATTTACTTCTAACTCGTCATTCCTGTGAGTCTTCTTTGTGAACAGATAGATAGAGATAAATAATTAAATAAATGAATACATATATTTATGCATTCCTATTTCTATGTGAATAAATATATATGCAAACCTATATATCTATGTATTTATGTTTACTCATTCATTATTATTTCCTCTCTTAGAAATAGAAAGCAATTAACTATAGTGTTTTACACCTTGCTTTTCTCACTTAACAATAATGTCCTAATTTTGACTACATAGTAGTACAGAAAAATCTTTTATTTTTTTCAACGGCTGTGTAAGTACCCTCTCAAGTGGGCACAGCGTTGCTTATTCAATAGTTTACATATGGAAGGATGTTTGGGTTGTTTCCGATCTTTTGTAATTACAAATAATGCCAGTGAATAACCTTGTGAATATGCTGTTTTATATTTGCTGAAGTATGTCTTTGGGGTAGAGCCTTACAAGTGGGTTTGTCAAGTCATAGGGTAAAAGTATCTTTAATTTTGTTAGGTTTCTCCCAGTTCCACTCTGTTGTGACATGCCATTTTGCATTCCATCAGTAGGGTATGAGAGTGCTTCTGTCTTTCACAGCCTCACCGACAAGATGTGTTGTTAAACTTCATAGCTTCTGGTGTGTGAATCATAGAAAGACTCTTCTCTCTTCCAGGTCATAAAGAACTTCACTAGTGTTTTTAGAATTTGGATTTTTTTTTTTAATATTTAGATCTCTTGTTCATTTAGAGGCTTTTACCAGTATATGGTATAAGGTTGTGATCTTGTTTTATCATTTACTAAATGACAATAGAAGTATCAAGGCTATCATTTATTTTAAAGTCTGTCTTTCTCTGGCAATTTGAAATGCCACCTTAATCATATATTAGATATCTGTCCTTACTTGGGTCTGTTTCTTCCACTGGTCTTTCCTCACAGTCTTTCATCACTTCTATCTTTTATTATTTAGGGATGGTTTATGGTATGTCCTCAATATCTGCAGTGCTAACTTACAGCTTTTCATTTGCAGTGGTTCCCTGGCTCCTCTTGATTTTGTTTTTTCCTGTGACCCTTAGACTCAGTTGTCCAGCATCAGGGATGAAAACCGGTTGATATTTTTATTCAGTCCATATTAAATTTTATATGACATTTGTGAGACTGACTTGTCCTATCCAAGATTGAGATACCTCCCTATTTGTCCAAGTCTAGTTTTCCTTATTTCCAGGAGCATCTTAAAAGGTTTCTTCACCTAGCATTTACATATTTATTTTTAAGATTTATCCCTAGGTATTTCATCTTCTTTAGTAAGTAGGATCTTCTCTTTCATTATATTATCTGATGATATTGTTTGTGTATATGAGGGCTATTGAATGTGTTCATTTGAATTATTTTATCCACATATAGTAATTTTTTTCTTGACCATCTTGTGTTTTCATTTATCTCTCAGACTAACTAAAAATTAAAATAGTTTTACCTCTTCTTTTCTGTTTGTTTGCTTGTAAACAGTTCAGGAGGTGCAATATTCACTCTTTTCTTTTATCTGATTACATTGGCTAATACCTCAAGTTCAATAATAAATATTAGGTAGATAATAGCATCCTTGTCCTTTTTTTTTTTTTTCTTTAGAGGGAATTTCTCCAGTGATTTCTCTCTATGTAAAATGCTGGATTTGGGGCTGATTTGTGTATATATTTTATCATGTAAAGTATCTTCAACTCCTATTTCATTACTTTTTTGTTTTCTAAAATCAAGAAGAAGTACTGAATTTTGTTGAATACCTTTTAAGCATTGCTGGAGATATCATGTACTTATTCCTCTTTGGTAAATCTCTGGAATTGCAATAAATTATATCAATGAATTTCCTAATATTGATCCATCCTTAGTTCCTGGAACAAATCCCACTTGGTCGTGACGTGTTATTTTTTAATGTACTATAGATATTATTTATACATATTTTATTTAGATTTGAATTCACACAGCCTCGAGAGTTTGAAAGCTTTCACGCTGGTCTTTTTAAAGTTTGTTATATACCATCTGTTGTAGTTGTCCCTCCCAGAATTTTCCAAAGGATTGGTATCATAACTTATTTTGTGTACGTCACAGTTTAAAGACCATTCATTCTTTCTTTAAAAACTAGAGTGTAAAATAGAAGTTTAATAATTATATCTTCCTCTGTTGTGTATTGCTTTTATTTTGGTCTTTTCAAGCACTGGGCCAGAATTCCTTCCTGTTGCCAAACTGAGCCCCAGAATACCCGTCTTTCTTAAAGCCTATACATGTTCATGTAACTCAAGCTGACTCCAGGCGCTGGCATGCCTGTCATGAGTCACATTGATCTGGAAGAAAGTAGGTACTGGTTCAGTTCAGGAGGTGCAATATTCATCCTTTCTCAGTTTTTCTGTAAGAGATATGTAGATTCTGTCTGTTCGAATATACCCAAGGGGATAAAGCAAATTCTCAGTTTTTCCAATGGTGCCTTTCTCATTCATTTTACATCCTTATTCTTTTAATATTGAAATATATTTATTTTATCAGTATTTTTCCAAATGTTTTTGGAAAATATTTTTGTTAATTTTTAAGGCTATCCTGTCACTCTCATAATTTTTCTTTAGTATGTATTTTATTATATGCATACTTATGGAAGAATATACATGTATCATTTATATCTTCAATATAAAGGGTAATATAATGAATACCAGTGAACCCAACCCCAAAACCAGCAAGTTACAGAAAACTTGCTTTGGTGTTGTGCTCTCCCATGCTGTCCCCTATCCGAGTCCTTCACTAGCTTCATTCTCTTGCTTAAACAAAAAAAAGTTTTATTATGTATTTATATGTCCGTATAAAATATACTGTTCAGTTTCACATTTTTGAGCTTTACGCAAATGAAATCATATTTAATATAGTCTTCTGGGCTTGTGTTTTTTAATTTTATTTTTATTACTATATTTTATTCATTATGCTATTACAGTTGTCCTGACTTTTCCCCCTTTCCCCACTCCACCCAGCACCCCCCACTCCCTCAGGCAGTCCCCCCACCATTGTGCATGTCCATGGGTCATGCATTGGCTCTTTGTTACCCCAGCTCCTATACTGTACTTTACATCCCCAGGGCTGTTCTGTAACTACCTATTTGTACTTTTTTTAAAGTATACTTTATCATTTATGCTATTACAGTTCTCGCATTTTTTTCTCCCCTTTATTCCCCTCTGCCCTGTACCGCCGCTCCCACCAGCATCCCCCCCTCCACGCCCTTAGTTCATGTCCATGGGTCGTACATATAAGTTCTTTGGCTTCTCCATTTCCTATACTATTCTTAACCTCCCCCGGTCTATTTTGTGTCTACCATTTATTCCTCTTATTCCCTGTACCTTTTCCCCCATTCTCCACCCTCCCCCTCCCCGCTGATAACCTTCCATGGGATCTCCATTTCTGGGATTCTGTTCCTCTTCTAGTTGTTTGCTTAGTTTGTTTTTGTTTCTGTTTTGTTTTTATGTTCAGTTGTTGATAGTTGTGAGTTTGTTGTCATTTTACTGTTCATAGTTTTGATCCTCTTCCTTTTCTTAGATAAATCCCTTTAACATTTCATGTAATAAGGCCTTGGTGATGATGAATTCCTTCACCTTTACCTTATCTGGGAAGCACTTTATCTGCCCTCCCATTCTAAATGATAGCTTTGCCAATAGAGTAATCTTGGATGTCGGTCCTTGCCTTTCATGACTTCA
>PVJD01018113.1:0-15480 GCA_004026545.1 Mormoops blainvillei | reverse complement strand
ATCTCCACAGGATTGGCTGACCCCTGGCAGAGCTCCTTCCCTACTGCCTTCACCATAGCACACTCCGTTAGTGATGGCAACCACAGGTTGTCCTAGTGATCTTTCATTTGTCTAATATTTTCTGAGTGTGTAGTAATGCTCCAAGCACTGTGCTAGATACTATGGAAACAATGGTGGCAAGAAGGACACAGTGTCTCTCCTCCCAACATTAGGCCTAGTGTTGGAGATGCACAAGTGAACAAATGATTATGAAATAGATGAGAGAGAGTGAGCATAAGAAAAGGGAACAACAGTTCTACCTGAGGAAGCAGTTATGCTACCCTATTGTAGTTATGTTGACACCAAACTAAATATGTTTTATCAACCACCCAGGGAATTTAAAATAATTAGGTGACTGTTTCAGATTTGCTTGCCTTTTACCCTGCCATTTGGTATCACTTAGGTGTACATGTTGGTTTCCCAGGTCACTTATAGCCAAAAGTTGCCAGGAAGGCAATGAAATCTTTTATGTTTCCCAAAAGCTACAGAATTAATTAAGTAGGGAAGCATCTTTAGTGTTAGTAATCCAGAAATAAGCTCTTTCCCTTGGGCATGTTCTTCTAAATACTTCTGAACTCTTTCATGTGAAGGGCCTTCTAATTGCTTCTCTGGGACCTAATCCTGGAAACTTGAAAGTAGTTTCCCTTTGCAACTTTGAAATCTTTGTGCTGTGTTTCCTAGCAGGTGTAGTTTCACTTCCTTTCCTGGCTGTTTTATTAATGGACATTGGGAGTACCCCTCTCTCCATTTAGTAAAGGGGTCCCTGCTTTTGAGTTACATTTGGAATTCACTTCAGGTCTCTACTAGATAGACAGGAAAAGCTTACTTGCCTATGCTGCATTGATACCCACTACTGCTTAGCCCAAGAACTCTTTCCTGACTGGAATGATCCATTGGAACATTGCTCTAGATCAACAGAAGGAGGAAACTCCTGTAACACCTCAGATTCCCATCTGGTAAGACACTTACTACTTTCTTTGTAGCTTATCTTATAGCCACTCAAACCCAAGTGTCACCCCTGCCACCCAACCATGACTTCCTGAAGGCAACAACTGTGACATGGTTTTTCTGAGATGTTACATGCCTAAAGTCAATGCCTTTTTTTTTTAGATTTTATTTACTCATTTCTGGAGAGAGGAGAAGGGAGAGAGAAAGAAACATCAATGTGTGGTTGCCCCTCATGTACCCCCAAGTGGGGAGCTGACCCGCAACCCAGGCATGTGTCACTAGGAATCGAACCAGTGACCCTTCGGTCCGCAGGCCAGCACTCAATCCACTGAGGCACACTTGTTGGGGCCCTAAAACCAATGTCTTGCATGTAAGAGGTTCTTGTTCAATATTTGGCTAATGTTCAAACCCTCAACATATTTTTTGTGTGTGTGCACTCTCAGTAGTGTTTTACCATCACATAAAGTCTGTCATAATCATTCTCAAAGGCAACCACCTTCATTCCTTGCCACATAGCAACAATATTTTTTCATCCTTTTACCAAAGGATATAAATATATCATCTAAACTGCTTAATTCAGAGGTTCTTTCAGGTTTTTAAAATATTATATTTGTTCATATCCATTTATTTGTTATACAAGTTAACTTCTGACTTTAAAGACAACATGTGTCTTCTAGGGGAAGACGGAATACTACAATAGGTCCTTAATTTGTCATGTTGACCTTTCTTTGGACTACAACACAATAGGGTAACAAATGTAAATAAAGTATTGTGATAATTTCTTCTAAGTCCATAATAATTTACTTGTACAGTTGTTCCATTTAGTTTCCACAAAAGCTTTATATTGAATTGATTTTTGAAGTGAAGAACAAACTGACAGAGGAGAGGGGGGAAGGGAAGACTGGGGTAAACACGGGAAGAGTGGTCAATGAGTATACATGGGAGACTCATGGACAAAGTCAAGAGGGGGTGGGGTCATGGGTCGGGGGGGAAATGGACAAAACTACTTGAAAAACGATTTAAAAAATTAAATCAATATAATTTACCATGTTTTATGATGGTATTTATATTTACCATTAAAAACCGGTGATACCTGAAATCATAGAGATAGAAGAGTCGTGAATGACTTTCTAGTGCCATAGGAAAATTCTTGATGTGGGAAAGAAGATCACAGCTTTTTCTATAGTGTAACCTAATGACTGAAACTACTTAAGCATAAGAACAGGGAACCCAAATGTTTTTAAGGGTTATCACTAAACAGTGGACTCTATGGTTTTGGTTGAATTACCTATAGTTTTCTGTAGGTTTCATGTTTCTGTTTTGATTGGAAAAATGTTTATTAACAAGAGTAATTGGTAAGGTCCATATGTTTTACAGAAGAGAAAACCAAAGTCCAGGGTGTTCTGGCACACCAGGACACAAAATCTGACCTCAGGACTTTTAGGCTGTTGTTCTTTGAGTTCTGATTTGGGGAAGATATAAAGTTAGAAATTAATTTTTCAATTAATCCAGAAGTTGGGTAAAATCAAAATACTATGGATTTTAAAACCCAGTAGTTATTCTAAAATCAAATAGGTAAATATGGTTTTGCATAAATAATGAATATGTTTATGAGACTTTGCATTTTGATGGAATAGTCATTTGGACTCATAATCTTGCATGCATTCTACTTGCTGTACTTTCTAGTTTCTCCTCTCAGTTATATGCTCTCCCTAAGTACCCATTGCCAACAGTAAATTCAATCATCCAAGGATGCTTATAACCTCTGGTGCAAAAGATTAGTCTATTTTGGCAAATGACCATCAATGATCTGGGTATGAGTTAGTTTCACTGAAAGAGACCTGAACTTTTATTAATACACGAGGGGTGCTAACTCCTGTTAGTTACTATCACTTCATAATTAGATTAGCAGAGATTTCACTCCAGGTTCAAGGGATATAAACACTGGCAGGCTTAAAAACAGCCTTCTCAAAGTACCCCTGGAATAAGGACTATGAGATCAAAAGGATATTTCTAGGCCTTAGTTCCATGAGGAATTCAAAGAGCACAGAGAATCACAAAGGGGTACAGCTAGATGGAAGACACAAGATCTGTGGATGTCTAAGAAACTACTTTTTACAGTGACCTATCTGGTATGGTTGGTCTCCAATTAGAATAATGCAAAAAGCTAATTCAAAGTGTTGTCCAAGCTAGACAATATGATTTCAAGAATAATCACCATCTCTTCTAGATCAGCAACTGGCAGACTACAGCTGAGTGCCAAATTTAGCCCACTGTTTCTGTAGATAAAGTTTTATTGCAGTACAGCTATACCCATTTTTTCATAATCCCTGTGGTTGTTTTTGTACTATAATTGTAGAACTGAGTACTTGAAACAGAAACCTATGGCCTGCAAAATATAAAATATTCCTAGTTACAGAAGAACTTAGCAGACCCAAGTTCTAGATCATAAAAGAGAAACTTTAGAAGAAATAATCCTGGAAGAAAGCCAGGATAAAAGAGAGTTAAAGAAATCCCAATTTACAATGTTGAAGCTTAGTAATGAAAGACCTTAATATAGAGAAAGAAGGGTAGGGAAAACTATTCCCAGACTAAAATATACACATATGAGGATATTTCTATAAGTGTTATTCTGAGTCATCTAAAGTCGATGTTAGTAAACTACAGCCCGTTGGTCAAAGCTGACCCAGCATGTTTTTGTAATTAAAGTTTTATTGAAACACAATCATACCCATTTGTTTATATGTTTTCTATGGCTGTAACACTATTACAAAAAAGAAAAGCCTTCAGTAACTGGATAAAACATTTAACTCTTTGTTTTTCCTCAAGCTTCCTTTCTTCTGATCTTTCTCCAATTATAAGACCCCTGAATCAGCTTTGAGGGCTCTTTGTTTCCCTCCTAGATTTGCCTACTTTTCTCCACCTATTCCAGCCACATTTCTAGTTTTATCCATTACTCCCAGTAATATGAAAGAGAAAATGGAAGAAACTTTATTTTCAGGCAATATTTTGGTCTCATGGTTGCATGTAATATCTCAAATCATGGGTAGCACAATAAGCTTAAAATTTTAAGATTTAGTGTCTGCTTACACAAAGTTCTCCTAACATATTGATTAATTGATTGATGCTATGTTGGAAGAATACCGACAAGGACATGTCAAGGGCCCTGTTTTGTTCAACATTTTAATCCAATTATTTAGATAAAAACCCAGAAAACAAATATGTCACATTTTTGGTGACACGGAAAAATTAAGAAGTGCTTAGGTAAAGTTTTAAATATCAGAATTAGCACTCAAAAAGACCTCAGTCAAGGGAACTCTGAGTTCAACTGAACAAGATGAAGGAAATGGTAAAGTTGAGCCCTGACCTCAAAAGAAAATCAATTAGACAATTACAAGGAGGTGGATGAATTTTTTAAATGTAGTTTTTGTGGAAAAATTAGAGATTGTGGTCTTCCCTGCTGAACACGATAATACTAAAAATAGCTGTGTTATAAGGTGATTAGTAGAAGAATACTGCCACAATTTGTAGTTTTTCCATGTTAGACACTGGTCATTCCATGCTTTCAGAATGTTATCTGGTTCAAAAGACCATTCTGCAAGAGGATACTGGAAAAAATCAAGCATATTCACAGGAGTAACGTTGAGTTTGTGATTGAGAGGTCTTGATACTATATATATCATCTGAGTTGGGATGAAAGAACCATGACATGCTTAAGCTGAAAAATAATCTGTGAGGAATTGAAGGGTTTCCTGGAACATGAGATTTACAGTGGTAAAATTGAGAGAGTTCAGGACAAACCAGGATGATTGGTCAACCTACACTATGCTTCAGCCATATTTATCTCCTGTCTATTCAACAATCAGTTCCTTTTTCTTGGAACTCTCTTCTTTTAAATTTTTGCATAATTATTTTGTGTCATTTTGATCTCAAATAAAACATCATCTCCCTTAAAAACAAACATCTATAACAATCTTGTTCTACCACTTTCTTTCATATTACCCTGCCTTGTTTTCTTCACAACAGATACTATTATCTGAATTGCTTTATTTGTTACTGGTTGTTGTCTGTTTCACCACAATAGAATATAATTAAATAAGAAGGGAAGCATTGTCTGGTTTGTCCCTCAGCAATTCAAACAAAGATGAGCATCTACTAAGAACTCAGTAAATATTTGTTGAACAGATAAATGAATGAGCAATTCTGCATGGTCATGAAGCCTAGACTGAATCCTCCCATATAAACATGAAAAAGCTCTGAGGAAAAATACCCATAAAATAAATAAAGTACAGGTACCTGGTAAACTTTCAAATTAGGTTGCATAGATCAGTATGCTATAGGGAAGGGACTAGTAGAGTCTGATTATAAGGCAGGAAAGTTGTCATCAATTAGGCCTTATAAGGTTGCTATGTAATTAGTGTTTACATCCAGGAGAGCTGAGTCTGGGCTGTTTGCTTGTTCTGTGCTGTGATCCTAAAATGAAAAAAAAGTTATTTTTATCTTAAATCTCTTATAATTCTTTGTCTCTGGTCACACTATCATCAGAGACTTTAAGAACTTTAAAATTAAAAGATTCTAAGAAAAGATATCTATGGTGTAACAGCCAACTTCCCATTTGGAAATATTGGCAATAAAGTTTCTTTCCATTATGAATTCCCAGATGATATGGTTATTTTCTCCCAAGATTCCCATCCATTTCATCATAACTAAGTCCATAACATTATTTTCCCTCAATGTTTCTTTAACTTTCTAACAAATGAAACTGTAAGCAAGGAAAATCCCAAATTTATCAGGTGCCTTACTCTTAGCAGAATGAGACTTCTATCAGAGCCTGGACAGCTGAAACCATCCTTTCCTACTATACCTTACCTCTATGCCAGTTTTTTTTTTTTTATCTTCATTAGAAAAGCATCATCCATGTTCTCCATGAAATATTTCCTTGATGGAACTGCAATTTCTCCTAATATGTATGCTATTCAAATGTTCACCATCTTATTCTCCATATTTCATAGATTTCTCACAGATTTGATATATTTTAATATACAGAATTGAGAAGATACCTAAGATAGAATTAGAAAGAAAATTTTTGAGGAATGATTACCTCACTTAGGCAGAACCTTATCATCAACCCGCTAAGGAAGGAATGACTCACAAAAGCCCAATAAGAAATGACTATAGGGCTGGAATTCTCTTCTGTTGACTTTCTACAGAGTATCTCTTTACCAGTCAACATAATTTTTTTGGTACCAAAAAACTGATGAGTAAAAAATTTAGGAAAAAAGCTAACCAGGATCACATGACCAAAAGGAGTATAGTTAAATGCAATATAAAAATACCTGAAAGGATAAATTCCTAGAAACAAAATCTTCTAAAACTGAATCTTGAAGAAACAGAAAGTCTGAACAGATGAATTACAACTAATGAAATTGAAACAGTAATAAAAATCTTCCAACAAATAAAAGTTCTGGACTGGATGGTTTCACAGATGAACTTTGCTAAACATTCAAAGAACTAGAACCTCTCTTTCTCAAATTATTTTAAATATATCAAGAGGAGGGAAGAATCTAAAGTTCATTTTATAAGGCCAGAATTATCCTAATTCCAAAAATAGATAAAGACCTTACAAAGAAAGAACATTAAGCCTGATAAACATGAATAAAAAAATCCTCAACAAAATATTAGCAAGCTGAATACAGCAATATGTTAAAAAGATCATACACCATGATCAAGTGGGATTTATATCTGGGGTGTATGGTTTGTACAATATCTGCAAATCAATTAATGTGATACATCACAACAACAAAATGAAAGATAAAAGTATATGATTATATCAAAAATGCAGAAAAAGCATTTGAAAAAATTCAGTATACATTTATGATAAAAACCCTCAGCAAAGAGGGAATATGGAGAATATATCTCAACATAATAAAAACTATATATGAAAAACCCACAGATAACATCATACTGAAGGGGATAAAACTAATAAGGTTTTCCTTAAGATTAGGAACAAGACAAGGATGTACTCTTTTACCAATGTTATTAAACATAGATCTGGAAGACTTAGTCACAGCAATCATGCAAGAAAAAGAAATAAAAGGTATCCAAATTGGAAAGGAAGAAATAAAACTTTATTTGTAATGACAGAATACTATATATACAGAACCCTAAAGACTCCAAAAACAAAAACAAAAAAAACTTATTATAACTGATAAATAAATTCGCTAAAGTAGCAGGACACAAAATGAATATTCCAGTATTGGTTGCAATTTATACATCAATAATAAGCTATCAAAAACTGTAATAAATATAACAATCTAATTTACAATTACATCAAAAATATTAAACACCTAGAAATGAAATAAAAATACAAGAAGATAAAATTCTGTACTCAGAAAATTGTAAGACACTGAAGAAAGAAAATGAAGAAGATTCAAATAAATGGGTGTATATACCCTGCTCATGGATAGAAAACATTAGTATCATTAAAATGTCCATAACCGTACCAAACCAATTTATAGATTCAATATAATTCCCTTCAAAATGCCAATGGTAGAAGACCGAAGATGGCAACAAAGTGGATCGAAGTTACATTCACTTTCTCCTGGAACTAACTGGGATTACAACAAAAATATAGCAAAATAAACTTGAATAACCACTGAAGACTAGCTGAAGAGAAGTCTGATAAACAAGCATTTATAGAAGAGACCGCATCAAGACTGGTAGGAAGGGCAGAGACTAAAAAAGTTCTCCTTTGATCACATGGGTGGCAGCTGAAATACTGGAGGACTATTTCAGCTTTGAATGTCCCAACTGAGAAGTATGGGGTCTCAATCTGACACTGGGCTCCCCATCCCAGAGCACCAGAGCGAGGAAGAGACAACACAAAATATCTGACTGTGAAATCCAGTGGGGTTTCTTTTAACCAGGGAGTCTGCTACTGACACAAGTGCGCTCTTACAGGACCAATGCACAAAATCTCCTTTGTAGCCACTCACCCTGGGTTCCAGCAGAGGGAGCGCATAATAGATTACAGTTGTGTAAGAATAGGCCGGCTTTTATGGTTCTGGGGAGAACACTGAAAAGATAGCCATCAGGACTCATGTGCTAAATCCCTCTCTCACACCACAGACACCATCTTTCTTTAGTGGAGCACTGCCCTCTTTAGGGCATCAGCCTGGGGGAAAACAATAACCCCACCCTATAAGCTCCATATCAACCCACGCTGAAAAACTTATGCCCAGGTATGGAGGTCGTGGAAGACTCAGGAGGTGTGAATGACTGAATTGTTTGGCTTTGGGGCAGGAGTCATTCCTATGACTTCCCCATGAAACCAGCTAGTGCCTCCTCTCATGAGAGATTCACTAGCAACAACCACTTTGCTCCTGGTGGCCCCAGCCTAGAATCTGGGACAGACTGAATTGTATCATTCTAGGATGGAGCCATTTTCCCCTTGCACACCCAACCATTGCAGAGCATTCCTTTCACACAGCCAAATCTTGGTCCGTTTGGACCTGAAAAGCTCCACTGGCTTCACCTTGAACTCCCTGAGACCTCACTTCAATGAAGGTTTGCTGGCAACCTCTAGGTGAACAGCTATATTTGACATATTCTGAAACTTTTGCTGAATGGCCTCAGACCCACCTCTGGCTCCAAGTTTGAACCTGTATCAATCGGGATAATACCACTCACCCCTATCTGGTGACTTACTGAGAACCTACCAAATCTCATGAAACTTGACTACCACCAGAGGCTCTTTCAGTGATTGAGCCTAACAGGCAGCCAACAGGCAACCAACAGGCAGACACAGGCAGAGTGCGATCTCAGCATTCCTTGGATCTTTTGCTGACCTGTCCCCAGACCTGATGCTTGTGAAAGCTGACCCTGGTGCACAACTTGGTCCTTCCCTTGCACATGCAGGACCAGTAGAGACAGTCATATACTATGGATTGTTTTGTAGCTCAAAACAGGTTCCCCAGGGCCAATCAAAGGCAACAAATGGCATTGACTTGCAACAGAGTACCTCTCAAGAGGAACCAGAACCAACATGCCCCCTGGACAACTTTAGACATCACAGCAGAGTCCAATTAGCTACACAAGTGGGACATCAAAAGGACAATCTTAGCATGCACTAGACACTGCTGAGGCAAATTCTAGTTCTTGTAGTCAACACCTGCACAACAACTCATACGCTGTGGTCAGGCTCAATCCTCATTGTCAGCCCACACGAGGGTCAACCCCATGCATGAAGGGGCCGATAGCAATCAAGAATAAATCACAACAAGATGAATCACATAACTGACACAAGGAGCGTTCCTGGAATACTCAACTCAAGTGATCAAGGAGCCTGCACCACCGGGTCCCATGGATATCTACTATATAAGGCCACCCCACCAAGATTAGGAGACATAGAAGATCTACTTAATACATAGATGCAAATACAAAGAGGTATGAAAATGGGGAGACAAAAGTATGCCTCAAATAAAAGTACAGGAGAAATCTCCAGAAGAGCTAAGTGAAATAGAGGCAAGCAATTTACCAGATAAAGAGTTCAAACAGTTATAAGGCTGCTCAAGGAACTTAATGACAACCTCAACAACATGAAAAGAGACATAGAAACCATAAAAAAACACTCAGAAATGAAGAATACAATAGATGAAATAAAGAATACAGTAAAAGGATTAAATAGTAGGTTAGATGAAGCCAAGGACTAACTCAGAGATTTGGAGGGCAAGGTAGCAGAGGACACAAATCAGAGCAGCAAAAAATAAATAAATGAAAATAATAAAAGAAATGAGAATAGATTAAGGAACATTTGGACCAGTATGAAGGATAACAAAATCTACATCATAGGGGTACCAGAAAGAAGTGAAAGAGACAGCAAGGGATTTAAAACCTATTTGAAGAAATAATGACTGAAAACTTCCCTAACCTGGTGAAGAAAAATGACACATAAATCCAGGAAGTACAGAAAGTCTCAAAAGAAAATTAATCCAAAAAGCACCATACCACAACACATCATAATTAAAATGGCAAAAGTTAAAGACAAAGGGAGAATCTTAAAACAGCAAGAGAAAGAAAATTAGTTACCTACAGGGAACTTCCATAAGACTGTCAGCTGATTTCACCACAGAAACATTTATGACCAGAAGGAAATGGAATGAAATATTTAAAGTATAAAAAGCAAGTCTTACAACCAAAACTACTTCACCCAGCAAGGCTAACATTTAAAATTGAAGGAGAAATAAAGAGCTTCCCGGACAAGAAAAACTAAAGAAATTCATTATCACCAAAGAAATGTTATAATAAATGATAAAGGGACTTCCTTAAGAAGAAGAAGAAGGAGAAGAAAAAAGCCAGAGGAACATAATTATGCAGAATAAAATGGTAGTAAATATGTACATATCAATAAAAACTTTTAATATAAATTGCTTAAACACTCCAATCAAAAGACAGATGGTAGTTGAATTAATAAGAAAATAAGGTTCATGGATATGCTGTCTACCTGAGACCCATCTCAGAACAAATTATACACACAGGTTTAAAGTAAATGGATGGAAAAAGGTATCTTATGCCAATAGAAATGAAAAAAAAGCTGGGGTAACAATATTTATATTAGACAAAATAGACATTAAAACAAAGGCTATAATAAAGGGAAAAAAGGAGATGACATAATGATAAAGAGAGTAATCCAACAAGAGGATGTAATGCTTTGACACAATTTAGGAGCAACTAAATGTACAAAGCAAATCTTGAAGTACATAAAGAGATATTGATTGTAATAAGGTCATAGTGGGAAATTTAAATATCCCATTGACATCAATGCATAGATCTTCCAGACAGAAAATCAACAAGAAAACAGTGACCTTAAATGAAACACTAGATCAAACGGATTTAATTGATCTCTTCAGAGCATTTCATCCCAAAGTATTAGAATATACATTCTTTTCTTGTTTTAGATTTTATTTATTTATTTTCAGAGAAAGGGGGAAGGAGGGAGAAAAAGAGGGAGAGAAATATTGATGTGTGGTCGCCTCTCACATGCCCTCAACTGGGGACACAGTTCGCAACTCAGACACATGCCCTGACTGGGAATCGAACTGGCGACACTTTGGTTCACAGGTTGCACTCAATCCACAGAGCCACACCCACCAGGGAGAATATACATTATTTTCAAGTGTGCATGGAACACTTTCTAGGACAGGTCACATGTTAGGACACAAAAAAAAGTCTCAGTACATTGATTGATTGCTTTATATTTAAGAAGATTGAAATCATATCAAGCGTCTTCTCTGACCACAATGCTATGAAGCTAGAAATCAATCACAAGATGAAAACTGAAAAACATGCAAACATATGGTAGTTAAAAAATATGTTACTGGAGAATGGAAGGGTAAAAAATGAGATCAAGGAATAAATCAAAAGATACCCTGAAACAAATGAAAATAATAACACAACCACCCGAAATCTATGGGACACAGTGAAAGCAGTCCTAAGAGGGAAATTCGTAGCATTACTGACCTACCTCAAGAAAAAAGAAAAATCTTAAATAATCAGTGTAATTTATCACTTAAAATTACTAGTAAAAGAACAACAAACAGAGCCCAAAGTTAATTTAAGAGAGGAAATAATAAATACAGAGCAAAAATTAAAGAAATAGAGTCTAAAAAACAGTACCAAAAATCAATGAAACAAAAAACTGGTTCTTTGAAAAGATAAACAAGACTGAAAAACTTTTAACAAGTCTCATCAAGAAAAAACACCAGAGAAGATCCAAACAAATAAAATCAGAAATGACAGAGAAGTAACAACTGACTCCACAGAAACAAATGATTATAACAAAATATTATGAGCAAGTGTATGCCAACAAATTAGACAATTTGGATGAAATGGATAAATTCCCAGAAACGATCTTCCACAACTGAATCAGGAGGAATAAAAAAATCTGAATAAACCAATTATAGCCAATGAAATTAAAACAATAATAAAAAAAAAAGTCTCCCAACAAACAGAAGTCTTGTACTGGGTGGCTTCATAGGTAACTTTTACCAAATTTTCAAAAAGGAACACCTATATTTCTCAAACTATTTTAATAAATTCAATAAGAGGGAAGACTCCCAAACTCACTTCATGAGATCAGTATTACCCTAATTCCAAAACCAGATAAAGACACTACAAACAAAGAAAATTATAGGACATCCATGATAAAAATATAGATGTTAAAATCCTCAACAAAATATTAGCAAACCAGATCCATCAATACATTAAAAAGATCATACATCATGATAAATTTAGGGTTTATTTTAGAAATGCTAGGTTGGTACAATATCTGCAAATCAATAAACATTATACACAACATAAACAAAATGAAGGGTGAAAATCACATGATCATATCAACAGATGCAGAAAAAGCAATTGATAAACTCCTGCACCCATTTATGATGATATATCTTAGCAAAGGAAGAATAGAAGGTGAACATACCTTAACACATAAAAGCTATATATGACAAACAAACAGACAACATCATACTCAGTGTGAAAAAAATGAAAAGCATTTTCTGTAAGATCAGAAACACAACAGTGATGTTCACTTTCACCACTCTTATTCAGCACAGTACAGGAAGTTTGAGCAACATCAATCTGACAAGAAGAAAAAAAATTAAGGCACACAAATCTGAAAAGAAGAAGTAAAAGTGGTATCATTTGCATATGGCATGATCCTTCATATAGAGAACTATAAAAGTCCACCAAAAAACTACTAGAACTGATAAATTAATTCAGTAAAGTAGCAAAATGAGAAATAAATATTCAGAAATCAGTTGGCTTTTATGCAACAGTAATGAAGTTTCATCAAGGGAAACTGAGAAAACAATCACATTTACAATTGCATCAATAAAATAAAATACCTAGGTTTAATATTAACCAAGGAGGTAATATCTGTTTTTGGAAAATTATAAGACACAGAGGAAAGAAATGGAAGAAAATACAAAAGAGTAGAAGTATATATTGTGCTCATGGATAGGAAAAATTGTTAAAATTTCCATATTACCCAAAACCATCTATATATTCAACATAATTTGTATCAAGATGCCAACGGTGCAATTCACAGAATTAGAACAAATAATACAAAATCTTAAGAAAGAACAAAGTTGGTAAAATCATTCTACTTGATATCAAACTATAATACAAGGCCGTAGTACTCAAAACAGCATAGAACAGGCATAAAAACAGACATATAGATTAATGGAAATGAATAGAGAGGCCAGAAATAAACCCATGTCTATATGGTTAATTAATATTTGAGAAAGGAGTCAAGAAAATACAATGGGGTAACGATAGTCTATTCAATAAATGTTGTTGTGAAAATCTAATGGATACATTAAAAAAAATGAAACTAGAGGCCCTGGACAAGTTGCTCAAATGGTTGGAACATCATCCTGATACACCAGTGTTCTGGGTTTATCCCTGGTCATGGTACATGCAAGGGTCAAGCAATGAATGCATGGAAATGTAGAACAATAGGTGAATGTTTCTCCCTCTCCCTCCCTCTCTCTCTCTCACTCTTAAACCTATGAAAAATAATAATAAAATATAAAAATAATCTTTAAAAAGTGAAACTGGAGCAAGTACTTATATCATACACAAGAATAAACTCAGAACCAATTAAAGAGTTAAATGGGATACTTGAAAACATAAAAATCTAGAAAAAACAGGCAGTAAAATCTTGTACGTTTCTTGTGCCAATATTTTTTTTTCTGATATACCTCATTGGACAAAGGAAACAAAATAAAATATAAGCAAATGGAACTACATTTAACCAAAAAATGTTTGTGCAAGAAAGGAGATCATCAAAAAGAAAGAAAGAAAGAAAGAAAGAAAGAAAGAAAGAAAGAAAGAAAGAAAGAACTCACTGAATGGGACAGTATATCTGCAATGATACATCTGATAAGGGGTTAATATCCAAAATCTATTAAAAACTCATAGTACTCAATAGCCCCCCTCCAAAAAAAAAAACAAACAACAACAACAAAATTCAATTAAAAATGGGCAAATGTTCCACATACAAGTGAGATCATATGACATTTGTCTTTCTTTGATGGGCTTATTTAATTTAACATAACAATTTTCAGTTCCATTCATGTTTTCACAAAAGGTAAGATTTTATTCCTTTTTATGGCTGAGTAGCATTCCTCTGTGTAAATGTACCACAGGTTTCTTATCCAGTCATCCTGTAATGGGAACTTGGGCTGTTTCCAGTTCTTGGCTATTGTAAAGAATGCTGCAATGAATATAAGCGGGCATATTTTCTTTCAAATTAGTGTTTAGGGTTTTTTTGGACATATTCCTAGAAGTCATATAATTTATATGTGCAGTCTAATCTCGAAAGCAATTTAAGAAAGAAAATAGAAGGAAAATCATAGGTACATAGAACAGACTGACAGCTGTTGGAGGGGAGAGGTGTTGGGGAGCTGGCTTAAAAAGGTAAAGGGATTAAGATAAAAAACTTTGCAGATACACAGAGCAGTATGGTGACTACCAGAAGGATGGGAGGGTGGGGGGAGGTAGAAAATAAGGTAAAGGAGGGATAAATGGTAATGGAAGGAAACTAGTTTGTGTGGGGAACACACAATAAAATATACAGATGATATATTATAGAATTGTACACTTGAAACCTATATGATTTGATAACCCAATGTCACTCCAATGAATTAAAATAATAAATAGAATAAAACAAAATAAATAATAAAATGAAATAAAATAAAATAATAAAATAAAATAAAATAAAATAAAATAAAATAAATAAAATAAAATAAAATAAAATAAAAAAGTTACTTCGAACTCACATGTAAAATTGTTTACCACATGTGGCCACAAAATTGGTTTGCTGTGACTGGGACATGAATTACAGCCATTAAGAAAGTTCATACCCAGCACTGGGTGCTTCCAGCCAAGAGGGAGACGTAGGTAGATAGGTTTCGCTTCCTCCCACAATGAAAACAAGGATAACAACTAATTTAAAAACAAACAACAACCAGACCTGCCAGAAAATTGAAATGTATGGAAGTCTGTAAACTAAGGAATTAAAGAAGAAACATTTAACCAGGTTGATAGGAGGGGCAGAGTTGGGTAGCTGGGGCAGAGAGAACATGCAACAAGGCAAGACCTGGTGGACTGGGCAGGCAAGGTAGTAGCTGGTAGATTAGGGGGTCCCACATTTGTGTGAGGCTAAGATAAGAGGAAAAACTGGGGAGGGAAATAAACTGTAAAACCCAGGGTTCCAGCATGGGAAAAGAAAGCATGGAAGCATAGGTAGAGACACTTTGCTTCTTTGCACAACCAAAATATCACAGCAAATTTAAAAATAAAAAAACAACCAGTACTGCCAGAAAATCAAATGTATGAAAATCCAACAACCAAGAAGTTAAACAAGAAACATTCATCCATACAGGTACGAGGGGCAGAGATGGGAAGCTGGGGTGGGGAGGATGTACAGCA
>PVJD01018112.1:0-15481 GCA_004026545.1 Mormoops blainvillei | reverse complement strand
TGTTATACCAAATAATGCCACCGAGCCAGCCAGTCCTGGAGAAGGAAAGGAAGATGCCTTTTCGAAGCTGAAGGAGAAGTTCATGAATGAGTTACATAAAATTCCACGTGAGTATTATCCATTGTTACTTCAGTAAAAACAAATGGTCGGAAATCACCTTATTCACTGAAAAGAAAGCAGAATACCTTGTAACGTTCTAGAAACACACAGTTGAGTTTTTCTTATTGGAACCGGAGTATTCTTAAAAATCTGTATCTGTATTTAATGTAAATGGGTTCCTTTTTTATCTTCTTTAATATCTGTTTTTCTCAAGAATATTAATGTTTATGAGGTGCTAGATTTTAGATTTATATTTATTAAATTATTCCATTGTAAAGGTTATTTCTAAACAGTAGCTAAAATGAACTTTCCCAATTGCAAGTTTGATTTTATTTTATTGATTTGTTAATATTTCAAAATCTTTTGTACAGGCTTTTAAATTTTTCTTTGTTGCCATTAGGAAATAAATAATTTGTGCCTGTTTATTTGCATGAGTCAAGCACTAAGTCCAATCAGTGGCATTTAATTTAAATTTTAAACTCCAATTTTAAACACGTTAATTTTTTCCTGAGATTGGAACACTAACTACATGCTAAACACTTTTGTGGGTCCTGAAAAAACAAGTTATGGCCCTTGCAAAGCTTATATTCTAGTGGGGAAAAAAGTAGTAAATCAAGAAACAAATATATAATGTATCATTTAATAATAAATAATGTACGGAATACCCAAGATTAGTAAGTGGGATAGGAAAGGGAGTAGAGAAGAAGAGGTTGTTGTTATTTAGGATGATGAGAGCTGGTTTGTGAGGAAACCTGGAGGCATCAGGGGAGAAAGTTACAATAAAGTGGAAAATACAGACAAAGGGCCTTAGGCAAGAATCTGCCTGGAACAGCCAGGAGCTCTGTGTGCCTTAAATAGGAGGTGGAGAAGGGCAGAAGATGAAGCTGGATTGCAGCAGAGACCATATCATATGGGGCCTTGGAAATTGTTCTAAGGAACTTGGATTTTACTCTCAGTGAAATAAAATGCCTTTGGATGGTTTTGAGCAAAGGTGTCCTGGGATCTGACTTAGGTTTTTCTTAAAAATCACTCTTGCTATTGTGTTGAAAATGTGTTCCAAGGAGCAAGTGCAGAAGATAAAGCAGGCTGTTGCAATAATCCAGATGAGAGATTTATAAACTTTCTAAGAAAATTAATCTGTAAGGACATTGAGAAACTAAATGAAAAAAAAAACAACAAGGAATCAGCTTCTTATCCCTCAAGTAATTAACAATTTGATCTGCCTGTCCTCTTTTAACAAATTCAAGTTCATCCAAGAGGCTCTCTTAGTGCAGTTGTTAGTAATTATTATTCTTGGTAAGAAGGCCCATAACCCAGTGGGGATGGAGATGGTCCAATAGATAGAGCCTACAATGCAAAACACAGGCTCCCAGTTCTCTTCCTTGCTCTGCTGCTGAGCTGATGAACTGACCCAGATACTTTTGATAAACCTTGGAGGTCATGGCAGAAGCCAAATACATATATCATGGAGGCAGATTCTCACTTGAATATTTTATCGCAATGTTTGCTCTGAAAGAAATATGTCATAGTGCAGCAGAGAAAGCAATGAGTAACCAAATCAAATTTGTATTGTGCCTTGTCTTCAATACTATCTCCTCCTCTGGAAGAGCAAACAGTACAAGACGCATGGCAATGTTGACAACTAGGGGAATGAATGTTTCCCATGTATCCACATAACTCATTCTCTCTTCTCCTCCAGGCCTTTGCCCAAATGTCATCTTCTTAGTTAGAACTTCCCCAAACATGTTATTTAAAATTATGACTCGTTCATCCCTCCCTGTCCTTGCCAGCATTCCCTGCTCTTCCCCTCACTTTTTTATTTCTCATCCTATTACATAGCACCATTTGCAATGCGATGCATTTTCTTACTTGTTCTTAAATCATCTGGGCTCCCTCCAAAATAGTGGAAGCTCTATGAGGGCAAAAAGCTGGGTCTGTTCTGTGGACACTTACACCCCCAGTGGTGCCTGCCGTATATGAGGCACTCAATATCTATCTGTTGAATGAGTGAAGGAATGAATGAATGAATGAATTTCAAATTAACTTATATCCTGAATATGCCTCTTAGACCTTGAGGCCCCAAGATGCTGAACACCTAAAACATACTAAAATTTTTTAATTTGCAATACTAAGAAAAACATCATTTCAATGTTTGACTGCATCGTTCACATTTGACAAGCAAGCTGTTTCCATATTTACAGTGACAATCACTTCTTAGCCTTTCCCACTTTGAGCTGAGTTATGATTTTACATTTTCCTCCCTAGTCATTAGTAGGAAAACAATCAGCTGGAAAATAATTATCCATGAAACTCTCCTTTCTTTCTTATCTTTCCCTGGGCTAACCTCACTCATTCCTTCCCACAGCACTGTCCCACTCCTGTGTCCCTTTCATAGGCACTGGAAATCACACCAGGTAATTAGTCTTCCCCTCTGTGGAGATTTGCCTTTGACCAGCAACCTAAAATAACAGGCCGTCAGAGGACCTGGGTAACACCGCCAGAGATATTATGCTGCCAGCCTTCTCCTTGATTTAATAATAGGAAAAAGCAAATGAAATACCTAAAATGTTTAAATGACCTAGTAAAGAAGTGTTAGAAAGCCTATATTATAAATAGAGTCAAGAAGTTTTATTAAAAATATGTAACTGCTTATTTCACACTTTCATGTTAATCCGTTACAATGTTACTGGCGATGTAACTGAAATTTCTAATGGGATTTATATACACAGGGAACAGCACTAAAGAAAAATAAAATATATCCCTAAAATCAAATTCCTTTAGGAGCATATGTTATATAAAGGTTATAGCTTTTGACTTGGCATAATACAGTGTGACACTAATGACAGGTAACAAATTAGAATATTAATCGATTTCAGTCTCTGAACTAAATCTTGGCTATCTGGCAGATGTGTTTTTTGCAAAATTGATAGCAAACAGCTTTAGTCTGTCACTTGAAATTCCCACTTGTGAGAAGAGCAGTGTCACAATGGCAAAGCATGTACTTGTCATTCGTTGGGTAATCTGCACAGTCCGGCATGGGACATATTCAAACCAAACGGCCTGATGATATCATCCATAACACCACGGGGCTTAAATTTTTTTTTTTTAAAAAAAAAGGAAAAGGAAATGGTAAATGCTGAGCATTTTTATCTTTCAGTTCATTCTGCACACTGTTATCTAAATGAAGCAGGCAAGGTTTCTCTGAATGTTTCTTTATTTTGCAACTTTGATTTTAATATGACTAGGGCCATGGTTGGTTTGTAAAGCATGAACTCATGTCATCCAAAGAGCTGTGATTAAGGTTTTGATATTCATGAGCTTCTTGAAGTACAGTGAACCTTTCCTTAAGCACAGCAAAAAACCAGATGGCCGGAACCTGACTCAGTCCAGAATAAGAGCAAGCGAACTAGCAGTAGTTATATCATTCATGCAGAAATGCTACTGGAGAGACAGTTTAACATAGGGATTAAAACCACAAACTTAGTCGCAGGCTGCCTGTGTTCACATCTTAGCTCCACCACATACTAGCTCTGTGACCTCAGGAATGTTACTTAATTTTTCTATGTATCAGTTTCTTCCTGTATAAAATGGGGGCAAAAATATCTCCATATTACACTTGCTGTGTAAAGACATCAATGCATATCAAGTGCTTAGCAGAATGTCTGACGCAGAATAAACATTTTATAAATGTTAGCTATTATTAAGCTCAAGCTGTCATTTTTAACAAGTCTATTTCTATTTTATCAAAGTTCTCTATTCAGGTCAGACACCCAAATTGAGAAAATTGCAGAAACTTTGTCGCCCAGTATATAAGCATTGCATCCCTTAAACCCTCTCCAACAATGCCTGTTCCCTCTTGGTGTTTTCACTCCCCATCACCTCCTCTATTTTCTGTTTAAAAAAAAAAAACACTGTAATTTTGTTGTCTTACTCATTCCTTTTAGCCCATACACATGCTCAGCGTTCACATTTCTGAAAGTGCCAAAGTGCCCAACACAATTTCATACATACTAACTGCTTCAGAAATGTCATTTTTCCTTTCATTCTCTAAACTTTTCCTTTTATCTTACCTCCTCTGCCAACTACCATTCTCTCTTCCTCCTTCATATCTACATCAAACTGATTAAAAACATAATCCAAATCCTGACATCTGTTTCTTCAACTCCCATTACAACCCAGCTCCTTCCATTCCGATTTCCATCCTGCAAGTACTATTAAAACTGTTTTAACTAAATCACCGGGTACTTCTTGATGCAGTCATGAGGATTATTGTCTCCCTTTATTCATGCAGAGATTTCTGCATCATTATCACTGTCAGCTGCCATCATCTGAAAACTCTTGATTTCCGGGACTCTACTCTCATTTCGTCCTCCTCTTTCCTTTCCTCCTTACTCTCTCTTACTGACCAGTCCTCCTTTTGCATTGCCTTTCTTTCCCTGAAGTGGTTGAAGTCCTTGTTTACAAGGTTCCATTTTTAATTCTTTTCCATTTATATTCTACATGCTCTCCCTGGGGGCTCTCATGCACCAGTCATACAAACGAGAAGTCTCACTATTATCCTTGTCTCCCTCATATATTTCATCTCCAGGTCTATGCCTGCATTCATTTAAGTCCTGTTAATTTTCCTCCCAGAAAACCTTTCGAAGCCAGCTGGCACTTTTACACTCCTGTGTCTTCTCTCATGCTTTTTTCTCTTCCTGGACTCCCTTTTCCATTAACCTTGACACATTCTTTTTTTTACAAATTTAAGAAAGAACCCTGACTGATGTGGCTCAGTAGGCTGGGCATCATCTACAAACCCAGAGTTGCCAGTTCAATTCCCGGTCAGGGTACATGCCTGGGTTACAGGTTCGGTACCCAGTTGGGGGCATACAAGAGGCAACCGATTGATGTTTCTATCATACATTGATGTTTCCCTCTCCTTCTCCCTCCCTTATCCTCTCTCTGAAAATAAATAAATAAAATCTTTAAGCAGTAAAAACTTAAGAAACAGTTCAAATGTTCACTCAGTTGACAAATCCCATCATTTCCCAAAGCAGAATTATCTGAGTCTTCCTCCAGCCTTTCAAAGGTCTTCAATAAATGTTAGTTATCTGGTTTGGGTTTGTTTTGTCTCATTTTCCCTGTCTTTCTCACTGAAATACAAATCCCTCAGAGACAGAACAATTTCTTATACATATTTGTATCCTTCATATTTGAAAGCATCTAACACCATGCTAGAAACAACTGTATAGATACTGCCATATTACAAATATTAACATTATACCGAACGCTGCATTTCTCGTGCCCTGCTGGGAGAAACTGATCTGCCAAGCGATAGTCTTCAAACCTTTTTAGCCAAGGATCCGTTTGTCCAAATGAAAAAATACATATAGAAAACAAAACAGCTGCTGTGGTGAGGTAAAGATGTCTTTTGCACGCTCTCTTCCAAGACACTCCCATCAGCAGCTCGAAAGACACCTGACTGTTTGCGACACAATTTGAAAGCGGTGGCCTGAAGAAGCACTAGGTATATCACTGTTCTCTCTCACAGCAGCCGCCAATGAAACTCAACAAACAGTACTAATGTAGATGGTTAAATATAACACAAGCAATATGCACTGATGAGGAAAACTGCAATCCAGTAACTTTGTCTTCCCTCATGTGGCTGCAGAATGAACATACAGTCATTGTCATATGTCAAGAAACATATGAAGAGAACCCTTAGGAATATACTGTAACCCATATCATGTAAGTAACAATAATTTTTATAATGATGGTCAATGTTTGTTGAGCATTTAGCATGGAAGCATGCACTGCGCAATTCTGTAAAACCAACCTCAATTCTGCCTTATAAAAGCTCTGTTAGATGAGAACAATTATTATCCCCATTTTACAGATAAGAAGGCTGAGGCTTAGTAAGGTTAAATGTCTTGTCCAAGGAAGTTACACACGGTTCAGGTTGTAGGTACAGGGGTATGTAGGGGAAAATTTTTGCAGTTTTTTTTTTTTAATTATGCCTTAACAGAATATTCCAGAGGCTGCAAATGACCTCCACCATTCCTTGTCACACCTCAGTTGACACTATTAGAGTTCTGTGTGCCTGCTCAGAGTATTGGTTGGTATGTGATATTCATCTTTTGATATTTATTTTAAGTGACTGAATACTCAGAACACAAGTTTAATACTAATTCAGAGTTAGTCGTTGCATTATCTGGCTTTAAAAACAAGCACATATTTAGTCACTTTATATTTCTACATTTCTTTTGTTGCACTCACTCTGTTAGACTGGCATGTGAACAATCCATTACTACTTAAACACTAATAGTTACATTTTGTTTCATTATATAAACTCCGTATACGACTCTGCTTCAGCTATTACCTGTTGACTCAATTCTTCTCACTTCATAAAAGCACCGGCTAAAATGTTAAGTGACATTATTCATTGTTAACCTCCACTAAGTTAAAATATCTTTAAGAAAAAGTTGCAGTAAAGATAAGTTATTTTCAGAGCAAGTGCTTTGCAATATTGAGTGACTTCATCAATGCAGTGCTGAAGGAACCTATTTGGGACAAGGACACTTCGAGATAAGAGTGCAATTCATCACAGCACAATGTAGTGATTCATGCTTACATTTGATAAACATATTTTAATTTAGCTTATTTATTTCACCTTCTTTTCAAGTTTAATTCTGACATTAAAGTATAGGAAATATATATGTGTTTGTGTATGTGAATATTGTATGGGTGTGTTTGTGTTAAGAATTATCATTTAAAACCTAATTCTACTACAGAAAGTCAGTTTTTTTTCTTCATAGAGTTGACACTGCCCCCTACAGTATGTTGTGAATATTTGTTGGGCTCTTTTTAGTGTGCTAAACTAATGGCAGGAGGGACAGCTACTGGCATTCAGAAGTCACAGGCGCAGGGACCTACATGTCTTGCAGCATGTGAGACAGTTCCACACTATGAAAAATTGCCCCACTTTCTACATGAAATTCAAAATCTCCATAGGACATGCATATAGAAAGAAACCCTGTTAATAATTATTTGAACCTAAAACTAGTTGTCATATAAACAAAAGTATTTTTGCATGGCTCTAAAATAAACTGAAAATTCTAGCTTTGACTCTAATGTTTAGCTAGCCTCTGACCTTTCATTTTCTCCCTACTTTTTGAAAATCTTCTGATTGTCTTTAAATCCAGGCATCCCTTTAAGCAGTTGCAAACATTTGATTACTTCATTGTCTTCTGGTAGAGCTATGCCTGAAGATTTTAATACTGAAACACAAGTAACTTCATTATAAATAACTTCCTTATTTCTTTTATATTACAGTTAGCACGTTTTATTGATTGTAAAACTTATATGTGTAGGTATGTTGTATTATCTATTATTTATACTCTGAGAGAGTAAAGGAATATTGTAACATATTTGTTATAAAGTAGGGCATTGTGAACAATACTGATTTTAAAGTACAAGTGCGCAAAGACCCTATAACATCCTATATAAAATGTGAAAACCGAACAAAAAGTATATGCTACTGGTGTTGGATTTCAAGAAGGCTGTTTAAATGCATCCTTGAATTTTGTTTCCCTCTTGGAGCCCTGTTATGCAGAAAATTCCCCCAAGAAATTCATGCCTGTAAAATGAACGAGTGTTGAGAGATTTTATAAACTTCTGAAGCACCGGTAATACAGAGTAATGATAAACACATAAAGCCACCAAGTGAATTAAGATCTCAGGGAATCTCAGGGAAGTTTCTAAACCTTATTTAGCTGCATTCCATTAGCATTTCAAAGATATTAAGGAAACACACCTGAGGAAAATACAGGAGTGAACCATATTTTGGACATACATTTAAGAAATTACCTTGCTGAAACACTATACGGATACACAAATATATTTTCAAGTAGTTTTAGATCTCTAGCCTTTACCACAGCGCACACGTAGGTCAAATGACAGGCTGCATTTTCACTAAAGGCAGCCTGACGACAGAGGCAAATCTGTAAAGAAAACAGAATGAAAGAGGCTGAGAGACTGCTGTGTTCTCCTCACTCCTAATGACCTTGTAGGTCTTTTATTGCACTGCTGCCCTTGTCAAGTTTGTGCCAGTTTCCATGAAATCAGATAAAGGATTCAGAAGCGGAAACCAGAGGGAAATTATGTGAGGTGCTATTATATTTTCAGCGCTTGGCTTTATTTTTCTTTGTTTTGATTTTCATTCATGAGACTATTATAACAAAGGGATGGAACTTGATACTTTCTGTATCTGCACGCCTCCTCAGTCTGCCTTTTAAGTGAACTTAGACAGCTTTGGAATAAAGATTAAGAAGATAGTGGCCCATTTAAAGGTTTCCTCACCAAGCAACACTTTTTGAAATTGCTCTTCTGGAGGGATTTGAAAACTACTTGAACCCTTTCCCTTCCCTTTTCTCTTTCGAGCTTTTTCCACATACAAGTTAAAACAAAAACAAAAAAAGAGGGCAATGGCACTGCAAACAATAGAAATACATTAGGCTGTTAAATATGCCATTGCCTGCAAGGAGTGTGTACGTGTTCACAGAAACTTAGAAAAAATCCAAGATCCCTGGGTAATAAACCTTATAACTTTTTTCATAAGGACTTGGATAGGATTCCTTAAAATCAGTAAACTATTCTAGTGGATGAAAATGATGGAAATATTGCTATAATGATGTAAATAGTGCTCTCGAAATTCTCTGGTACACTTCAATAGCACTGCACTTGGCCGAGAATGCTACATTAATCACTCTTGCCATCAGTGCTGTATGACCTTGGGCAAATCAATCTCTCTGTAAAACAAGGATCATAGTAGCACTCTACCTCTGGAAAGGTATAAGCAGTAAAGTATTAATATACAGAGAGTGCTTAAAACAATGTCTGGAATATAATGTTGGCCACATTCAAAGTTCAAGCTTCCAATGCATATGTATATAGCACCTACTATGTGCTAGGCTGCATGCCATGCTTAGGAACTAAACCAAAGCACATAATTCTAACTTGTTTCTGGGCCTGAAAGCATTACAGGCTCAGAATTTTTTTGCCAGAAGAACCTTCCAATTAAAATGTCTGAGCAAGGCTATTTAAGAGATTATTTGGTATTAGCTCTTGTATAAGTTTCAGCCTCACCTGCAGCTGTTTGCCCTCCCACAGTTTGCTTCAGCGGGACAGAAACTCGAGAAGGTACAGAATTTATTATCCAAGTGCTTCCAGGTCTTTGTACAAGTTCTCTCCTCTACCTGAAATTTCTTGCTTGTCACTGCTGGTCTAGCTGGACTCTCTCTGGTTATCCTTTAGAACTGCCCTCTTAATCAGCGTTCCTGTCCTCATGCTACCAACCTCCTAATCTATTAATCAGCAGTCCTCGCTCTGTAATAAGTCTGTACTTTATACATGTTTATAACGTTTTACTTTTTATTTTACTTATCTGTTTGCATTTTCTCTCTTAATACCAACCAATCTACAAGAGATCAGAACACAGTCTTTTCATCTCCATGTCTTCAGCTCCAGCACAAAATTTGGCTCATAATAGGCAGAATAATATTTCTGCTTTTGCTAAAAAAAAAAATCTTAATAATTGTATTACCAAGAAAAGGCTTCCACTCATAGGTTCAGAGAACAGATTGGTCATTGCCTACCGCAGGGGGTGGGGGAGGTGAACTGTGTGAAGGGGGTCATGAGGTGCAAACTTCCAGTTACAAAATAAGTCAACCCTGGGAATATAAGGTACAGCATGGTGACTATCATTAATGCTGTACTGTATATTTGCAAGTTGCTAAGAGAGTAGATCTTAAAAGTTCCCATCACAAGAAAAAAATATTTTAACTATGTGAAGGCGATGGATGTTAACTGGACTTACTGTGATGACCATTTTGCAATATATACAAATATCGAATCATTGTTATATACCTGAAACTAATGCACAGGGGATGGCCAAAGCAGGTTTACAGTTGTGAGTACACAAAACACATAGTTTATTCTCATATTATTATTTATGACTACATTACTTTCCATAAGAACAACTGTAAACCTAGTTTTGCTTACCCCTGTAGTCATATGTCAATTACATCTCAATAAAAAAGGAAAGGGCTTCCAGAGAGTCTTCCTGGAAACGGGTGATAGTACCAATCAAAAACAAAGATCAGCATCACACTGGACTCAAAGTGGACACCTTCCGGACCCATTCTCCTCTGCCTCAGCCACTCAGGATTTTACGACCAGCCTTTCCTCTTTCTCCCTCGCCTTTCATTTTTCTCTCCATGTCCCCGACCTTTGTTTAACTTTGTCATCTTCTATTCTGTTTTCTTTCCTCATTGCCTGTGCTGAATAAAAATTTTCCTTGTTTGTTTTATCCTCTTTGGCCTGGCACGGAGATGCAGGCAGCCACCAAATCAGTCCTCAGGGTAAACAGTTCTCCCCACAAGCATTTTATTCAAGTAGGGAGCTGGGACTTAGCACTAGTTTCGTCCTTTCGTTTAAAAAATAATGTATTGTATTTGAATGCCCAGGAAACTAGATGAACTCATTTTTCATGACACTTGCTGTATAACACAGTCCAGCTTCCTGTGCTGTCCCTGAGTGAGAGAGTTCAAGGGCACCTAGACATGCTGTGTCCACAATGGGCACCTTTGTGAGGTTTTCTTTAGTGAATATCCGTGTATAGGGCACTGGTATGAATTTCTCTCTTTTACCTTATCAGCCACACAAAGCACAACAGTTTAGTCTTTTGGATACTATTGTTGCCAATAATGCCACAACTGTGACTATCATTTGCAGTAGAGCTTCCAGACAGCCTGGCCAGCCATCTTCTGCCCGCACTAAATGGAACTGTGTCCACAGCTGCCCTCATCCCTGTATCTTTCTGTTCCATGACTGCTAATGCTGCTCTGATGGGATTTACCTGGCTGCCTTCCAACTCCTCATCAGTAGAAATCTGCTTTGCCATTTTGCATTGAGTAGTCTTCGGCTGGAACAGAAAGGCTGCTAATGTGGAAGCCCAGTGACTTTCAGAAGAGCTTGAGCTTAACAACCTTTCTGCAAGTTGAGCATTGCCATGTTTTTACCAGACTTCAATTACAGGAAACATGTACCAGGGGTGTCCAACCTGCAGCCTGCAGGCCGATGCAGTCCAACACAAAATCGGAAATTTACTTAAAACACTGTGAGGTGTTTTTTTGTGTGTGTGTGATTGCATGTCAGAGTGTTTTTAATGTGTGGCCCAAGACAACTCTTCTACTTCCTGGGTGGCCCAGAGATGCCAAAAGGTCGGACACCCCTTATCGTAGACAGTTCCTCAAAGTCTGTTCTCCTGCTTTTATCTTCCATGGGTGTTTAGCAGCCTTGCTTCTGTCTGAATGACTTGGTTGGACCATTCGTTCAGCCAGGGATGCTTGGACCTATATGTACAAGGCACCCAATGCCATGTACCCTGCCCTTATTAATACTGTCTTCTCTCTTGGTTTCTGATACTTTGAACTCTAATTATCTTCCTTTCTTTCTGAGTGTTCTTTCCCTTTCTCTCTGCCTCCCTCAATTACTTACAGGTAGGTATTTCCTAAGGATGTGCTTCTGGCATTCTTCTACCTCCATGATTTCTTTATAATTTTAGGGCTTCCCATACTATCTTTATGTAAAACATACTCAAAACTCAATCTCTAGTCTTGATGTCTCTACTAAGCTCCCCATTTTGTTAAATTAACTTTATCAAACAATGGTTTGTATACAATAAGATGCACCAATTGTAAATGAATAGTTCTGTGCATTTTGACAACTATATACAATGTAATCATCACTCTAAAGTATTGCCTTTCATTCTTTTCTGGTAATTCCTGCACAATTCTAGGCAATGATTGATTTGTTTTCTGCCACTATAAATTACTTTTGACTGTCCTAGAATTTCATAAACATGGAATCATATATGTGCTGTCTTTTGTGTCTGGTGTCTTTCATTCAGCATAATATCTTTGACATCATCCATGTTATTATGTGTGCCGACAGTCCATTTCTTTTTATAGCTAAATAACATTCTAGTGTATGGACATTCACTTCTTGCTTATCCACTGCACAGTTAGGTTGTTGTTAGTTTGAGGCTCTTAAGAATAAAGCTGCTATATATTTTTATACAAGTTTTTGAGTGGATATATGTTTGTTTTTCTCTTGGGAAGTACCAAAGTGTAGAATTGCTAGGTAGTATTTTTTTAATTTTATATTTAGAAACTGTCAAACTGTTTTTTTAAAGCATTCACATTATTTACATCCACTGGCAATGTGTGAGACCTCTAGTTCTTCCATGTTCCTACCAAGTTAAAACTATAAACCGTTTAGAAGAAAACATGGGAGATAATTTCATGAACTTAATGTAGGTAAACGTTCTCTTAAAAGGACATGAAAATAATTAACTATAAAGGGAAAAGCTGATATATTAGACTTCTTCAAACATAAGGATTTATGCTTCAAAATGCTATAGAGGGTCAGGGGGAGAGGGATAATGAGGGAAAGAAGGGGAAAGATCAAGTCAAGGAACATATACAAAGGACCCAGGGACGAGGACAGTGGGGTGGGGACTGTCTTTGGGGACAGGGGTTTGGATGGGGCAGGGGAGAGTGACATGGGGAAAAGAGGGCAACTGTAACTAAACAATAAAATAAGGAAGGAAATAAAAATGCAACTCACAGACTGGGAGAGAATATGTGTAATGCATATATTTGACAAACAAGTTATTTCTAGAATATGTATTTGTAAAATATCTTACAAACAGATACAAAATTGAGCAGATTTGAACAGATTCTTAATAAAAGAATATACACAAGCCTGATAAGTTCATGTAAAGATATTCAACACTCTTAGTCATTAAGGAAATGCATTTCCCTGCAATGAATTCACTTTTAAAGTTCTCTTTAGGATCCCTTCATCTGTATATGTCATTTTTTATTGAAATTCCACAAATCCAAACCAAACTCACTTTTTTCCCTCCAAACACACACACACACACAGAGTTCTACGCTTAAGCTCAAAAGCCTCGCATAACCTCTGATTCTTCCCAGTTTTTGTCCCCATTATCCAACTAGTTCACAAGTACTAGTACTTCAGCCTTGGTCTGCTCTCTTCTTTTCATTCCCACTGCCACTGCTCTATTTGGGCCCTCATCCATACCACAAATACCAGAGCCTTCTAAGAGGCCTCCCCCCAGCCATTTTCCACTGTTGGCCACTCCATTGTACATAAATCTTCCAGATGATACTTCCTGGATCCCAGTTCTAAACAGACAAGTCCCTTGCTCAAGAATCTTCAATACTACCCCTTAGCTGACTTTTAAACTCCTTTACTTGTTACCCTATACCATCTATAGTCTAGCCCCAATCTACCTTTCCTACCTCATTTCCACATCTCTAAAGCGAACAATTCACTGTTCCACAGAGACATCTTTCTATTTCCTGCCTTTATACATTAGGCCATGGTTTTCCTACATCTGAAATGTCATTCCCCCAACTCTTCATATAACTCTTCCAAGCCTCCATAGCCTAAATGATTAAGGCTCAATTCAAATGATAGCTTTTCTACAATGCTCCTCCTAAATATCCACATTGCTCCTTTAATTATGTTTATCTTCCACCGTGTTGTATTATGATGCTCATCTTATTTTTGTTACTAGATTTTAAGGTCTTAGAAGGTAACCTTGGAGCCTGACCCATTATTTCAAACTGTAGACACATGTTACATACCTTACAAAGAGTGGGCAGTGAATAAATGTGTATGGCATGGATTAATGGCTTAGTGGAACAATACAAAATAGAATAGGTTATCATTCTTATAATCTAATAGGAGAGATAAGATGTGCAGAGAACCAATAACAATGTAAGATAGTGACACACGTGAAACTTAGATATATAGAAGAGTCATCGAAGACGAGACTGGACATGTAATTTGAAATTAGGTTAGAGAGGGCCATCAATAACAAGCTAAGGAGTCTAGAGTTTCTTTAATAGTTAAAGAGGAGCCAGGAACCATTTCAAATATTTAAACATGGAAGTAACATAATTACAGTTTTGCTTTAGAAACCTCAGCCTGGCAGCAGTGCGTTGGTAGGATCGGTTGCAAGGGGAAAGCCAAGGGTGAAGGACGGCTTGTGAAAGAGGCCATTGAAAGAACTCTAGAGATAAGGAAAGCCCACATCTCCGTGGGAAGCAAGGCGCAGATGTGACCGGCCCTGTGAACAGACGTTTGAGAAGCACTCAACTGGATCTGAGGGTCTCTAGAAAAAAGAAAATGAAAAAATGACTCCAGAGAAGCTGGGCAACCATTTCAGTGTTTTGCCGTATGGGAAATGGGGAATGCAAAAGAAAGTTCACCTTTGGAAATTAAGGTGTGGGCATTGACCACATATAAATTTACGTGGCGAAAGTGGATAATTGTCATTAGTAAGAATGTACTGGGTGCGGAGGGAGAGATCATCAATGACAAACTCTCAAACTGTAACTCATGACTGAGTAGAGGAATGGATGAAAAGATAAATGAGCTGTCAGGGAACAGTGGGTGGAGCAGAAGGGCAGAGTCATCAAAGCTCAATCAAAAAGTTTCTGGCAAACAGTTGCCAATTTGATTCAAAAGAAATATCGAATGTACTGCTTGAAGTTTGGGACAAACAAAAATAACTAAAGTATACAACCTGTCCTAAGGGTATTTTCTGTCTAGAGGGGGAGAGGGGGAGATATTATCATCATCATCACCAGTATTTTATGAGTGATTAGTACTATATAGTAAATTGTTGTTTTACCAATTATTCCTCATAACAACTGTGTTAGATATGTATTTATGATCCCAATTTTAGAGAGAGTAAAGCATCTCAAAGATGTTAAGCGAAGCATACTTTAGTATAAGATACAATGAAATAAGTATTAAAAATAGGTACAAGTAAGCACAGCACAAAGGAAGCAAAAATGAATTACAGAAGGAGTTAAGAAACAGGGGGCCTTGAATTATGCTTTGAACCAGAGAAGTATTTGCCTAACCAAAGAATTAGTAGGAAGGCCTTCCATACTGAATAACATGAGCTGTTCAGCATGAATTGTGAATACCACCCCAGAGTTTTATGGCTAACGATGTGGTTGGTGTGATTGGATTGTAGTTTACACGGAATGATATTGTTGAGAGAGAAAACATATGACCCCATTTTGGGGAACATTTAATGCTTTGCTAAGCAGGTCATACTTCATTCAGCAAAACATAATAAGCCTTTATGGCATTTAAGAAACAGAGTGTGATCCAGCTAATTTTTTCTTCTTTTTTTGACCCATGAGAAGAAATAATTAGAGATATAAGCATCCAGGCATGGCTGGTGCTGCAAGTAGATCATGGAATTTTATGCCTGAGAAAAGGCTGGTGAATT
>PVJD01018111.1:0-15482 GCA_004026545.1 Mormoops blainvillei | reverse complement strand
TAACTTTTTGAAATATTTGTTCTAGATCTGTGAAATATGCCATTGGTAGTTTAATAGGGATTGTATTGAATCTATAGATTGCTTTCGGTAGTATGGACATTTTAATGATGTTAATTCTTCTAATCCATGAACCACTATATGCTCCCGATCATTTGTATCTTAATTTCCTTCTTCAGTGTTCTGTAGTTTTCCTAGTATAGGTCTTTTACATCCTTGGTCAAGTTTATTCCTAGATACTTTATTTTTCTTACTGCTATAGTAAATGGGATTTTTCCCCTAGTTTCTCTTTCTGATAGTTCATTTTGGTGTATCAAAATGGTTTCGATTTCTGAATATTGACTTTGTATCCCGCTGTTTTGCCAAATTCACTTACTAGATTGAGTAGTTTTTTGATGTAGCATCTATGGTTTTCCATGTACACTAGTATGCCATCTGCAAATAATGAGAGTTTTACTTCCTCCTTTCCAGTTTGGATGACTTTTATTTCTTTTTCTTGTCTGATCACTGTGGCTAGAACTTCCAATACTAAGTTGAGTTAAAGTGGTGAAAGCAGATGCCCTTGTCTTGTTCCTGATCTTAGCAAGAAAGATTTTAGTTTTTGCCTGTTGAGTATGATATTGACTGTAGGTTTCTCATATATGGCCTTTATTATGTGAAGGTATGCTCCCTCTATTCCCACCTTGCTGAGTGTTTTTATCATAAATGGGTGCTGTACTTCATCAAATTATTTTCCAAAATCTATTGATATGATCAAGTGATTTCTGTCTTTTTGTTTTTGTGGTGTATTACATTTATTGATTTGCAAACATTATAACATCCTTGCATCCCTGGGATCATCCCACTTGATCATGGTGTATGACCTTTTTAATGTATTGCTGGATGTGGTTTGCCAATATATTGTTGAGGATTCTAGCATCTATGTTTATCAGCAATATTAGCCTATACATTTCTTTCTTTCTTGTGTCTTTACCTGGTTTGGGGATTAGGATAATACTGGCCTCATAAAAAGAGTTTGGGAGTTTTCCCTCTTCTTGAATTTTTTGGAATAGTTTGAAAATGATAGGAGTTAACTTTTCCTTCAATATTTGGTAAAATTCACTGGTGAGGCTGTCCAGTCCAAGGCTTTTGTGTGCTGGGAGTTTTTTTATTACTGCTTCAGTTTCACTAGTTGTTATCAGTCTATTCAGGCTTTCTGCTTCTCCTTGATTCAGTTTTGGAAGATTACATGTTTTGAGAAATTTGTCCATTTTGCCCAGGTTTTCAAATTTCTTGGCATATAGTTGTTCATAGTAATTTCTTATAATCTTTGTATTTCTGTGGTATCAAATGTAATTTCTCCTTTCTAATTGCTAAATTTATTTATTTCAGTCCTCTCTCTTGTTTTTTTGATGAGTATGGTTAAAGGTTTGTCAATTTTGTTTATCTTTTCAAAGAACCAGCTTCTGGATTTATTGATCCTTTGAATTGTTCTCTTAGTCTCTATGTTATTTAATACTCCTCTGATCTTGATTGTTTCTTTCCTTCTACTCACTCTGGGCTGTGCTGCTTCTTGTTCCTCCAGTTCTTGTAGATGTAGGGTTAGGTTGTTTATTTGAAATTTCCTGTCTTTCTGAGGTAGGCCTGTATTGCTAGGATCTTCTCTCTCAGGGCTGCCTTCACTGTGTCCCATAGATTTTGGACTGTTGTATGTTTATTTTCATTTGTTTCCAGAAAACTTTTGATTTCTTCCTTGATCTCACTGTTAACCCATCCATTATTTAATAGCATGTTATTCAGTCTCCATGAATTTGAATGTTTTTGAGTTTTTTTCCTTAACGTTGGTTTCTAGTTTCAAGCCATGTGAAATGAGAAGACACTTGATATAATTTCAATTTTCAAGGCTTGTTTTGTGTCCTACCATGTGCTCTATCTTTGAAACTGTTCCATGTGCATTTGAAAAGAATGGATATTTTGCTGCTTTGGGGTGAAAGTTTCTGTATATATCAAGTCCATTTGATCTAGAATGTTGTTCAATGCCACCATATCCTGTTGATTCCTTGCTTGGAAGATCTATCCATTATTGACAAAGGGGTGTTAAAATCCCCTACAATGAGTGTGTTACTATCAATATCTTTTTTGAAGTCCTCCAAGGTTTTCCTTATATATTTTGTTGTTCCTATGTTGGATGCATATGTGTTTACATGGGTAATATCTTCCTGATGGATTCTTCTCTTAAGTATTATATAGTGTCCTTCTTTGTCTCTTTTTATGGCCTTTGTTTTGAAATCTATTTTGTCCGATATAAGTATTGCTACCCCAGATTTTTCTTTACGTAATTTGCTTGGTTTATTTTTTTTCTAACCTTCACTTTCAGTCTAGATCTTTTGTGTAGATCTTTTGCTCTGAGGTGGGTCTCTTGCAGACAGCATATATGTGGGTCATGTTTTCTTATCATTCAGCTACCCTATGTCTTCTGATTGGAGCATTTAATCCATTTCAAGGTTATTATTGATAAGTACATATTTATTGCCATTTTTCCCTTTTTTCTTGTGTCCCTCTCTTTCTCTTTTTCTCCATCTTCTTAAGTCAATCCCTTTAGCATCTCTTGCAATGCTGGTTTGGTGGAGATGTATTCTTTTAGCCTTTCTTTCTTTTTTTCTTTTTTTTTTTCTGTCTGGGAAACTCATTTCACCTTCCATTTTAAATGAAAGCCTTTCTTGGTAGAGTAGTCTTGGTTGCAGGCTTTTTCTTTTCATTGCTTGGAATATTTCTTGCCATTCCCTTCTGGCTTATAGTGTTTCTTTTGAGTAATCAACTGATAACCTCATTGGAGTTCCCTTGTATGTTACTAGCTATTTCTCCCTTGCTGCTTTTAAGATTCTCTTTGTCTTTAAATTTTGCCATTTTAATTACAATTTGTCTTGGAGTGGATCTCATTGGGTTCATCTTGATTGGGAACCTCTGTGACTCTTTCTCTCATCAAGTTAGGGAAGTTTTCTTTCATTATTTTTTCAAACAGGGTTTCTATTCCTTGCTCCTCTTCTCCTTTTGGTATCCCTATGATATGGATATTATTATGGTTTATGTTATCCTACAGCTCCTTTAAACCCTCTTCATTCTTTTTAAGTCTTTTTTCATTTTGTTGCTCTGTCTGGGAAGTTTTTTTCTACTTTGTCCTCCAGCTCACTGATTCAATCATCTGCTTCATCTAGCCTGTTTTTAATTCCTTCTACTGTGTTTTTCATTTCAGATACTGTATTCTTCATTTGCCCTTGGCTCTTATTGATAGTTTCTATGTCCTTTTTCATGCTGGTGTAGTTTGCAGTAAGTTCCTTGTAGCTTCCCTGAATATCTTTGTAGTTCTCACTGAGCTCCTTGAACACCTTTATAACCATTCTTTTGAACTCAGTGTCTGATAGTTTGCTTGCCTCGATTTCATTTAGCACTCCTTCTAGCCATTCTGTCTTTCCTTTCATTTGGGGTTATTTCTTTGACTCCCCAATTTAGGTGACTCTCCTTGTTTGTTTCTGTGTTTTGGATTGCTCTGCTTTGACTCCCTGTCTTCATGGTGTGACCTGCTGTGGTTGGAGACCTGTGGCACTCAGTGGTGCAGTCTCCTTGATCTCCTGAGCTTGACGGTCTTGGGATGCCTTTTATGCCATTTATATGGGCTCTCTGGTTGTAATTGGGTTTGGTTGCTTTTGGGTCATTCTTTGGTGTGTCCTTACCTTTGGCTGGTTGACTGAGAGTCACTCTGCCCACCACGTCTTATATGCTGTTGTACAAGTGCTGCCAGAACAAAACCAAATAGCCCAGGAATCAAACACGCACTCACAAAAATAACCTCTCCCCTCAAAACCACACTATCAACATCAGATGAACCAATATTAATAAAGGTTTAAAGAGACTAAGACTATTATAAGAAAGGACAATGATTATGAGATAACTAACTTAAAGAAAAATTGTTTTGAGAGGGTAGAGGGAGGAGCAATAATAAGAGCAAGGAATAGAGACAAGGTGAAGAGAGGAAGAAAATAAAATTTGTATCATAAATAAAAAAAGGAGGGAAGAAGGCAGAATGGAGTAAGAGAATGAAAGTGTATAGTATTATATTTAAACAGAAACTTTAAAATATATACAGTGAGAGAGAGAAAAATAGGAACCAAATTGGAGGAAAAGATCCACCACAGCACTATCAACAACAAATGAGCAAAGATTAATAAAGGTGGGATGGAAATAAGAGGGGGAAAAAGAAAGAAAGAAAAACTTAAGAGATGTCTAGAGGAAAGAGAAGTGATTTTGAGAGGATATAGGAAAAAGGAATACTGAGAGTGAGGAATGAAAACCAGACTATGACAGGGAAGAGTTAAAAAGTTAAAATTTAAAAAGAAATTGCAGAAGGAAGGCAAAATGGAGTAGGAGAAAGGAATGGTAAAATTTGATATATGAAACACAAAAAGAGTGAAGATCTAGAAATAAAATTGAAGAAATGCAACAACAACCACCATATCCACAACCAATGAGCAAAGATTGATAAAGGCACAGAAAGAATAAAGGTATTTTAAGAATTGGAAAATATGTGAGATGACTAATGACAAGAAAAATGATTTTGAGAGGCTGAAGGGGGGAGAAATAGTAAGAATACAGAAGAGAAACAAGTTATAACAAGAGAGAAAATAAAATTTAAAATGAAAGTAAGAGAAAAGAAGGTAAAATGGGGTAAGAGAATCCTCCCAGTAGATTCTAGTGTCTACCACTGTCTTCTCTTTCTGGATCCACCCTTGGTGATGTCAGATTGTGTCCCAGTCTGGTCCTAGGCAGTCTGTTCAAGATTACCAGCAATCCACAGTCTGTGACTGTCTCCTTCTGTTGTTAGTCTAATCAGTCTGTAATCGGTGGTCAGTCTTAAGCACCATGGGTGGTGTAGAGTAATTCCTATGGGCAGGACTATTGCTTCCCCTCAGGCTGATGCTACTTGGAGAGGAGGGCTGTGCATGGGAAAGATGGTTCCTGCAGAACAGGGAATGACTCAGCACAGGGATCCGGGAGGCTGTTCCCTCAGTTCTCTCCCCAGAGCCACCAACCTGACATCCTCCTCCAGCATCTCTAGTCTACTCTGCCCTCCCTTTGCTGGAGGCCAGGATAAGTGGCTGCAGATGAAATTTTGTGCATCGGCCATTTAAGAGGTTCTCTGTGTCTCCAGTCATCTCTCCCTGGCAGATGGAAACCCTCCTGCTTTTCACAGTCAGATGTTATCAGGGTTCCTTTCTGGCTCTGGTGCTATAGGCTGTGGAGCCCAGCTTGGGGTTTACACCCCATGCTTCTTAGGGGGAACCCCCTGGCCACTGAAGTATCCCTCTGACACATCAGCTGCCACCCATGGGAGCCCAGTCAGCCCTCCCACACTTCCTCCACACTCTGTACCAGTCACATTGTGGTGAAGTGGTTTCTTCTGTCTATCCTAGGTTATGAGGCTTCTCTCTAGCTACTGTTCAGTTGGTTATTCTGGATGATTTATCTCCAATTTAGTTGTAATTCCAGATTGGTCCTGGGAGGAGGTAATTGTAGCTTCCACTTACTCCTCCATCATCATGGATCTTTCTATATACATATTTATAATGTTCACCTGAGGATACATTTATTGATAAGAGAGTCAGAACCAGAAAGAGAGAATGAGAGAGAAAGAAACATCAATGTGAGGGAGAAACATTGATCAGTTGCCTCCCATACATGATTCAACCAGGGATTGAACCCCTAACCTAGGTATGTGCTCTGACCCTGGATTGAACCTGCAACCTTTGCTACACAGGATCATGCCCCAACAAACTGGGCCATTGGCCATGGCCATTTTTGAGCATATTTGAATAATCTATCTTATTTTAGTTATAAGTATGGAACACACTTATAACTAAAAAGTCTTTCTTATCTATCTAAAATTCTTATTTAACTGAACGTCTTATGTTTCTATTTTCTAAATCTAACAATCCTACCCCTAAGTCCTGAGGGGCAATAGGAGAGTTAGCCAGCTAGTTGGTGCACAGTAGAGATCAGATCACAAATCTCAAGACAGTCCAGAGCACCTTCCAAAGAAATGTAAACCCAGGAGGAAAGTCACAGCTAATTTAATCTGAGGGGCAAATAATTAAGCACAAAAATTAATGGGTCAGGAGGAGTAGAAAAGGGAATATATCCTCCCAAATTGGCCAGGATATATTTTTTTAATTTTTATAATAACTTGAAAATTATTTTAAAACAAATTTCTCTCCTAATTCCTGAAAATGTCTCTCTAAAAGTCAATCTCCCAAACCAACATTAAATTCTCTTCACCAAAACCTTGCCTTTCATCTGGATCTGAATTTCTGGGAGAGGTCAGCTAGAAGTCACCAGAATTTTAAGTAAAGATATATAAATGTGCTGATGTGCTAGGAGATTCAGCACCGTGGACAGTGGCTGCTATTGTGGTAGAGGACCCACACGCCTTCATTCTCATGTTCTGGAGTACTATGGCTTTGGAGATATGCTTCTCTGTACCACCAGCTACATGTTCTCTCAAGTTTCCAATTAGTTAATGGCTTAGTTCAGCACATTGACAGATAGGTTTTCAAACAGATTTTGACAACAGTATCGAAGGCACCTTGTATCACAACTACAGGCTCATCTTTTGGTTGTTTTCTTTTCTCTCTTCCTAGACTTCTTTCTCCCTTTTTGAATTCTCTTTCACTTAATTTTTTCTCTTTCTTTAAAAAAAAATTATTTACCCCAGAGTTTTTCATGTACCTTGTGTAGTCCTAATGAGAACTCTCATAACTAAAATAATATTGCATTTCAGTAATCATGATGTCATAGAAGAAAAGGCAAAACCGTAGGAGTACACCATGGATTAGTGGTTGCCAGGGCCCGAGGATGAAGGGTAAGGTTGGCTAAGGGGGTGATGGTACTTTCTATTTCTTTAGTGTAGTGATGTTGCACAATTGTATGCTTTCATTCAAACTCAAAGGGCTGTATATTATAAGGGATGAATTATGCTGCATGTAAGTTATACCTCAATGGATCTTATTTTAAAAGAAAGAGATGTCATAGAAAGGGAAATATGTGTTTAACAAGTAGCTCTTCAATGGTTAATCCTGCCCACATGCAGCATTGCTTTAAGATAGCAACTGAACTGATTTGCTCTAGAAACTATTAAAAGAGGGACATTTACAACTAGAAATAATTCAAGTGTTGATAACTAGGACTAAATGACTTGACCTTTCAGTGTGGTTCTAAAACACAGAAATTGTGCCAATGAGTGAAAGTAAAAGAGGAGGGGAGTAGTCAAGGAGCCTGTATGAGTGACCCACAGACAACAGAGTGGGGATTGTCCGTGGGAGCAGGACATGGGTTGGGTGGAGGAGGGGAAAGGGGGGAAACTGGGACAACTGTAATAGAACAACAATAAAATATTTATTTTAAAAAAGGAAGGTGAAATTTAATTACACAAAAATAGAATGGGCTGCCTTTTTATCCCTGAGGGAAGGTATTCGAATGGTAGCTAGATAATGTTCCATCAGAGATTATACTAAAGAGCTCTTGGATTAGATGGGAGGGTAGATTGTATGTCAACTAACATCCTTACAGCTCTAAAGTTTTATGAAATTTACCTAAAGTCAGATTTATTTGTCATGCTTCATTCTTAGTAAGTTGCATTGTTTTTCCAAAAACAACTCTCTCTGGTAAACAATCATGACTGCTGTTTCCTTAGAAGACAAAAACATATTTATTACCCCATACTGATTCCTCATTGCATTAATAATTATTATTTTTATATAAGAAGGGCAATATTTGCATTAACTTTATTTTTTTAAAGTACAGAACAAGTTGTTCTGTGCATAATGATGATCTATTAATGACTTGTTTATTTGTTCCACTGTTCCTACAGAAATACTGCACAACTAATATCTTAGATTATTCAAAAAAGTGACCATCCTCTTCTCAAACCAAGAAAATTTCATTATTCATGGAATTTAGTATGATTTGAGATCTTCAAAATAACATTTCTACAACCACTAAATTTTTCTTTTTCTTTTACATTTGCTTGAAGTGCAATGTCATATACAAAACAGAGACAGAAATCATAGAATATTGATGGAAAGAGATAGACTTTCTCACCCTTGTTATATAAATACATGATATGAAACTCTATTAAACAATAAGATGGGCAATATAAGAAGGAAAAAGACAAGTACGGTGTTTACCCGAAAACCATGATTTTCAAACATGACCTTGCATAAAGACTACCTAGAAGGCTTGTCAAAGCAGATGGTTGACTCCAACCCCAGAGTTTCTGATGCAGCAGAGCTGTGTGGGACCCAAGCTCCCAGGTGATGCTGATGCTGCTGATTGGGGCCATACCTGAAGAACCACCACTGTAGAGAGGAGGTAATGGTTACCCCTGCAGCAGGAAGAGCACTTGTGTGAGAATCAGGACCTTCAATGCCAAAGGTAGGTTAAAGGGGGAAGATTTGGAGGAAGATGCCTGGGTTTCGGGTATAAAATTCTACAATACATCATCTGCATATTGTATTGTGTGGTTACCACTCCAAGTCAAGTCTCCTTCCATCACAATTTATCCCCAGTTTACCTCCTTCTACCTCCCTCCACACCCCCTTTCCTCTAGCAATCACCATATTGTTGTCTGTGTATATCAGTCTGTTTTTTCTTTGCTTAATCCCTCCCATTCCTACCCAGCCCCCAACCCCATCCCTGACAGCCATCAATCTATTCTCCATCCATGAGTCTGTCTCCACTTGTATAATTTTATTAACTAATATCACCCTAATAAATTCAATTTTAAAAATAAAAAAGAAATAATAATACAAGAATAAAAATTAAAATGAGAAAGAAAGAGGAAGGAAGGAAAGGAGGGAGGGAGGGAGGGGGGAAGAAAGGGAAGATAGGTGCTTGGGTTGGAATTCCAGCTTCTAAGCATTAGTTTTTTACATCTATAAAATGGGTATAATAACGCCAATGTCATTATATTATATCATTCACTTAGACTAAATGGTCTAAGTGCCATTAATGGTCTATTTGGTCTGAGTGCATAAATGGTCTATTTGGTGCCAGGGTATTCTCTATGGCCATTAGCTAGCATTATTATTAGCTGTAAGTTTGAGAAAGACCTGTAACATACATAAATTACAGCTTCCATAGAAAGAGAAGGTTATATTAAATGAGATTTAAGAACATAGTAGTATAAAACACTATGATTTGAAATATATTTTTCCATTCTCCTTATTGAAGATAATTAAATATTAATATAATTTAATATCTGTTATGCTCTGCTACATGATTAGGGGCACAAAAAGAAGAATGATACAAATTCCTGCTCTTGCCTGCGAGAGGCTCCCAATCTGGTTGGAGAGAAAGGCCATATACACATGAAATAGATAATAATAGTATATGATGAAGTGCCATAGTTAATAGTTCAGGCAGTTCATAAAAAAGTGTAGGCTCTTCTAACTTCAGAGATGACATGGGCCTTAAGTTTCCTATGAAAAAATATGTAGAAATACATAATATGAAAAAATATGTAGAAATAATATGTTTCCTATGAAAAAATATGTAGAAATAATAATAATAAATAGAATTTGTAAAGCTCCCAGAGCAATCTATATTGTTATCTCAGGTGTTATCCCAATCTATAAATGAGAGAAAAGACAAGGCTTAGAGACATTAAGTCATATGACCAAAGTCACACAGTCACACAGCTGATGTGGTTGAATCAAGACTCACACTCGGTTCCTCAGGGGTGGCATGCTCTTTCATTGTGCTGTGGAGCACGGGGCAATTTAACCAGGCACACGGAGAAAAAAATAAGTGTATGATATTCAAGAAATGGGTCGATACATATTGGTCAAGAGATTTAATTCAGTAATCATCAGCCCACCAGATTAGTTGGAACTAGAGCTGGGGTACGGCAGAGGGTGATTATGGGAACCCTTTAAACCCGTTTTGAGGTTTTACTTTTTATCTTGAGATTAGTAGGTGGTTATGGAAAATACATTATTTCTCTGAGTACAAGCTAAGGTTTAAGGAGAAGCAAGGTGGTCTCACTCATTCATGCACTTTTTTTATTCAACGGTAATTTATTGAGCACTAATAGATGGCAGTTTTTGAGCCAAGTTCTGGGATCACAAAGTTGAAAAAGACATAGCCCTATCTTCAAGAAGATGTTTTTCTAGCTGGTGAGAAAAAAGCGAACATCAGAAATTATAATGTTATGTGATAGATGTAATAGTAAAAAGTAGAAATCCATTTAGTGCTAACCTCCATTTGACTGCCAAAAGATTCATGTGTAGTGTTTTCTCTATTTAAGTAGACTTACCATTAAATCAGTTATCAACATGTATCTAATTCGCATGAGAGAACTCCAAACCACACTTCGGTACAAGTCCTGGGACAGCAGGTACAATTTCTACCTAAAGAGCAATGAAATTCCTCCAACAGAGTAAGAGAAGGACTAGGAAGGACTGTTTACAACGAGGATTAAGCTGGATACTTAAGCTGGATCTTAAAAGATGAGTAGAAATATATCCAGCAGACTAAGGAGAAATGCATCCCAGGCGTTGCAAAGGCCTAGGGCCCTGAAATAGCCCAGGCTTTTAAGAGATTTGCAAGAAAGTTGGTTTTGCTAGAGCTTAAAAGGCAAGACTGTTAATAGCTGAGGGTCTGTACTATACTGATTGCAGTAGAAATAGATAATAAATGATAAATGGGCTTTTTAGAGAATTTCAATAAAATTATCTACATCGAAAGCCTAAAACCTTCCCTGGCACATCCGAGACCCTTAATATATGTTAGTTCCTTCCCCCATCTTTGCTTTATATTTAACTCAACTTTTTTATTTTAATTTTATTTTACTGTATTGTTGACACCATTACAGATGTCCCCCATTTTCCTCCCATTGCCCGACTCAACCTTGCTCCTGCTGACCCCTCCCACCCCGGCCCTCACCACGTTGCTCTCTGTGTCCACAGGCTATGTGCATAAGCATATACGTTCTTTGGCTAATCTCTTCCAGCCCCCTGACCCCTCCCCTCTGAGATCTGTCAGTCTCTTCCACATAACCACACCTCTGGTCTTATTTTGTTTGTCAGTTTATTTTGTTCATTAGATTCCACATATGAATGAAATCATATGGTATTTGTCTTCCTCTGACTGCCTTATTTTGCTTAGCATAATAATCTCCAGGTCCACCCACACTGTTGCAAAGGTTGAGAATTCCTTACTTGTTACAGCCATGTAGTATTCCATTGTGTAAATGTATCACATCTTTTTTATCCGTTCATCTATTGATGGGCACTTGGTCTGCTTCCAGATCTTGGCTATTGTAAATAACACTGCTATGAACATTGTGGTGCATATATTCTTTCTGATTGACATTTCGGGATTCTTAGGATATATTCCCAGCAGTCACTGGGAATCACTGGGTCAAATGGCAGTTCCATTTTTAATTTTTGGAAGAAACTCCAACTGGTTTTCACAGTGGCTGCACCAGGCTACATTCCCACTTGCAATGCATTAGGGTTCCCTTTTCTCTATGTCTCTTCTTTTTTAAAGCTAAATATAGACTTGGGGGCGGGGAGGAAACACCATTTTATTCACCACTGTCACAACAGATGTGATTGTGACCGGATATTACAAAAGCCTTTTTAAAATGTCTACTACTGTCTAAACCCTAGAATTCTCTCTTCTCAGGGTACACTTTAAGAAGCTCTGGAATTTATTGCTCTGAATCACAGATTCCTGGACCACCCCACAGGTTCAGAATCTCTGGTGGTAAGTCCCAGGCACCTAGCAGAATAAAGTCTTCACAAATAAGTCCAATGTGCAGCCAGTTTTGAGAATCACAGCTGTAGCACCAGGACATTATAAAAGACCTCAGATTGTGGGACATTGCAACCACACTGGCTACTATTTTTTTAATGTTTGTTTACAGTCTCTTTTTTATTTTGAGATAAAATTTATATTCTGTGAAAGGTAAAACACAAAGTTTTAAGTTCAACAAAATTAGATGAGTTTTGACAAATATAAATCCCACGTTACCCACACATCATCAAAATACAGGCCAGCTCCATTGGCCAAGAAAGGTCCCTCGTGCTACTTTTTAGTGGACCCCCACCCTTTAGTTCGCACAAGCAACCATTCTTCTGACTTGTATCACTAATGATTAGCTTTGCCTGTTTTATAACTTTGCATAAATGGAATCACATAATATGTATGATTTTGTGTTTGGCTTCTTTCATACAACATAATTTCTGTAAGAGTTACTTATGCTGTTTAATATATCTACAGTTCATTCCTTTTTATTGTTGAGTAGTTATACCCTATTATACAAATATACCATAATTTGTTTACACATTCTCCCATTGCTGAATATCTATCTTTGTTTATCTTGAGTAAATACTTTTAAGTGGATTTGGTGAGTCATGGTAGGTAGAGGCTTAATGAACTTCATAAGAAACTGCAAAACTTCTTGCTATTGACTTTTGACCTGTTCTGTGGACCTAGTAACTTTTCCTCTGGCCAAAGGCTGCCTTACTATCACGTCTTCCCAGGAATGAGGCTGAGCAAAACTTGAGACCTGCCCACCAGTAGCTCTGAGATTGCCGTTTGCTATTCGTGGCATTTTAAACATGAAATTTTTCTGGCCCCTCCTCTACAGCTGCAGCACCATGGGGTTCATGAGTGAAATTTACATGGTCACAAGAAAAAAACACTGAAAAATCCTAAAACCGCAATGTTCTAAAATTGACCTTTACACTCTGACTGGACAAAACCATTTACCATACCAGAGGTAAGAGGAACCCCCAAGTGAAACTTATGGGATTCAAAGAATTGAATTGGAACAAGTGATATGTAGCTGGCCTAGAAAGTAGCTTTTTTAAAAGACCATAAAAGGAATAGACCTAATTTCATTATTCATCAGCTTGATTTTGTAACTCCTGACCACACAGTTTTTTCCAATTTGTGCAAGAAATAGACTTTATTACATGATATATGTTCGAGTGGGGGAGAGAGGAGCAAGAAGAGAACAGCTGTGGCAATGACAATTCCTTCCTTCCAAGACATGCTCGTTCAGTAACAGTGACAAAACTCCAGCACTTTATCATAATTCCCCCTTTCCAGAGAGTGGACACATTACCTTAGTTTTATTTCCCCAAAGTGCACTCCTCAGCACTTCAATATTGTGCTGGAAGCATACTTATTTTATGCTAAAGCATACTCAAATGAGCCAAAAAAAAAGAAAAAGGAAAAAAAGGTCCCTCTCATCTGCTGGATTTGAAAGGGAAGGGGGCATGGAGGAAGAATGAGTGCCTAGGTGTGAAAGGAAAAATAAAAAGGGCACATTGTGGAACTGTTAAAGGTCTTATATGCACAGGTATTACCAACGGTAGTACATGGAGCAGCGCCTACACTCTCCGAGATCGGCAGTGGGGTGGGAGGCATTATTTGAGGTAGAGTAGAATGAAAAAGGCACTTAAAGAAAATCTGTGGCAGCACCTTAGACTTTAACAGCCTCAGTTTATAGACCATAGTTTATGCAGGATAGGGCAAAAGTAGGTTTAAACTTGTGAGTACGTGAATCACAGAGTTTTTTCTTGTATTTTTATGTATTAATTATTGTATCATTTTCCATATGAACAAACGTAAACCTTCCTTTTGCCCCACCCTATATATAAATAATTGTGATCACACTGTGAAACAGTTATATAAAACGTTGCATAAACATATGTATTAGAATTATATAAAGATATTTTCACTTTTAAAAATGTAATGTTAATAACTTCTTAATGGTTTATCATATAATAAATATGTCATTATGTAATCAAAATACCCCCACCATTGGCCATTTGACCATTTTCCTGCTTTTGCTATTCTAAACACCATCTTGATAAACAAATAAACTTATGTTAACAACTAGGTTATTATTTCTTTAGGATGGTCACTGAAAAGCGCAATGTGAATCAGAGAGTGGAAACATTTTAGAATCTTTTGCTGTATATCAGCAAATTCCTTTTCAGAAAGATTATGCCAATTAAGGCACATACCATCATTGTATGGTTACTGTCATTTTTAAAAGAATAATACGATTGCTGAAAAACTCACTTCTTAACTTTTTAGTTTGTTAACTGCTAGTGAGGTTAAACATTTTCACAGTTTTATTAATCCATTCTCTCTGAGGATTTTCTATCTGCTTCCTCTGCCTCCGTTGCTGTTGCATCTCAGTGTCTTTTGTGCCCGTGTACATTTTTTATGTATTTAGAATATTCTTCTTTTAAATCATAGGTGTGCTAGTTTCTTTCCACATTTTGCCTCCTTTTCTTGTCTCTAGTTTTAAGCTACTTATTGGTTGATCCAAAAGGAGTCACCAATATCCATCCACTCAAATTTGCTCCTGACTTAAAACTTTTTGTTTCCTAATCACTTTCCTCTCAAGCAACACGGGAACCTTGTTCTGCTCTGAGCTACTCTTTTCTTAAATCAGTATTTTAGTTTAACATCTCCTGGATAGTTAGACAGAGACATCCATGTGCCTGTATTTCTCCAGCACATCCCCTTGCTATCCTTGAGAATAGACTATAGTTATTTGTCCTGCCAAATACCAGAGACACACTGTCTCCTTTGGAGGGTCATATCTAGGTCATCCTCATGAAAGGAGGAGGTTAAGTTGAAGTGAATGTGACAGCCAGGGAGCTGGTCTCAAAATGAGATGTGAGTCCCTGGGGTCAACTCACCAGGGTGCCTGCAAGTGTCTAGAGAAGCAAAGAAGTCTCTTCAAGGACAGAGATGGAGTCGGCAGCAAGGGTCCTTCACAATGAGTGCCCCCTACTCTGCAGCCTGTGAACTCGACCCCTCCAGAGACAATGTCTGAAGGGGTCATAACCCATTTTTTTCACCACGACAGGCACAGACTTTTCCAGTTCCCAGAAGAATGTGGGTCTGGGCTATGAGTCTCCTCCAAGTTCATTGCCCTGTCTTCTCTCTCTCCAACCCCTCACCATTTGGTGGGGGTTCGGTGGGTCTGACTAACAAGTTTGAGTCATGTAACCTTTTGAAAATGCTAATGAGAAACAGAAGGGCCCCAGGAAGCATCAAAACGCTGACATGATTAGGGATGTGTTTGAACCTGTGCAGAGCAATGTGGCATATTTATCAGGCAATTTTCCACTCATGCTGGGTCTCCTTGAAGTTACAACAAGCACATGGGTTCCTGAATATCATGGATCTTGTGTTTAATTGCAAGATTATTTTAAGTGTAAGTTTTACTCCACCGTCTACTACTGCAAGTTATCCAAATAGGACAAGTCTGCTTTTTCTTTGGAGGTTGTTTCTATAGGAAGGAATAGTAAAAGGTCAAGAAAATCAATACCTGATTTTCTTTCCTGTAGGTTCTCTTTGCTTTACATATTTTTCTCATTCCCTGGCTCTACTCCTTCCTTGCACAAACCTTTCCCACCATC
>PVJD01018110.1:0-15466 GCA_004026545.1 Mormoops blainvillei | reverse complement strand
AAAAAGGCAGGGGACCCAAAAAAAAGCAGAGGACACAAACAAAATCAGAAATGAAAGAGATGTTACAACTGATATCACAGAAACACAAAGAATCATAAAAGGCTATTATGGACAATTATATACCAACAAATTGGCTAACCTATAAAAAAATTTATTTTATAAAAAAGAAATAAATTCCTAGAAACATACAACCTATTAAAACTGAATTATGACAAAACAGGAAATCTAAACAGACCTATCACTAGAAAAAACATTGAATAAATAATCAAAAACTTCCCAAAAAACAAAAGTCCAGGGATAGACAGACAGCTTCACTGGTGAATTCTTCCAAACATTTAAAGAATTAACAGAAATCCTTCTCAAATTCTTCCAAAATATAGAAAAAAGGGAACTCAACTTACGTGTTCATAGTTTGGAAAAATCAGTATTGTTAAAATGTCCAACTACGGAAAGCAACCTCCAGATTCAATGCAACTTTATCCAAATTCCAATGGTATTTTTCAAAGAAATGAAACAAATATAGCCCTGTATCACTTAACAATGGGGATATATTCTGAGCAATGGGTTATAAGATGGTTTTGACATTGTGGGGACATCACAGAGTACACTTAAACAAACCTAGATGGTATAGTCAGTTGCTCCTAGACTACAAACCTGTATAGCATGTAACCACACTGAATATTGTAGGCAATTGTAACACAATGTTAAACCTATCTAAAACTAAAAAAGCTACAATAAATACAGTGTAACAGATACAAAATGGTCCACCTGTATAGGGTACTTACCATGAGTTGAGCTTGCAGGACTGGAAGTTGCTTAAGGTAAGTCAGTGAGTGAGTGGTGAGTTAACCTGAAGCTCTTGAGCATTGCCATATATGACTGTAGACTTTACAAACACTGCACCACAAGCCCGCAGCCTAATTCTTTCCAACAGAGTCAGAAGTAGAACATCAAAACTGTCAGCACTGCTGTATTAACAGGGATGTGGGCTGGATTGGTTCAAAAAATTGAGAACAATCTGTCTGGGTAAGGTATAAATAACCATAATAGAGACTGTCAGGAGGGAGTTAAAGGTGGCCTGAGGGTCAGTAGACACAGAACAAAATGTGGAAATAAGGGAACATCAGAGATTATAGTGGTGATGTGGTTTTCAGTGTTGCATTTGTAGCAAAGATCAGGTTAAGGATCTTTGTGTTAGTCACTAAAATAAAAAGAGGTATATAACATGGAGAAAGTATAGAACTTAGGATTCGAGGTTTTTCCTTTGGAAATTTAGTTTTGGTTCCATTGACCCTATCTGACATATTATAACTTAAAACATATCTAAAGCACAGGGACAGGCTGGCTCCATACTACCACAAAAACCTTTTATTAAAGAGGCAGTGACACTTAATACTTGTTAAGGTAGGTCCTGTGGACCTGTGTCCTTGTATGGGATATTAGATGCTCATCAAAGCAATTATAGAAATGTACTCTGAAGACCATCAAACTAGATCTGGGAGGGCTGTAGTGCCCTCTGAATCAATAGCACTGTGGCAATAAGCTCATCTATGTTGAGATGTATCAGTGGCTGACTGATTGGGGTATAACCAGCGTGCACTCAGAATTAAGGTACTGTGAGAGGAAATGTATCTCCAATCCCCACAGATACTTTTCCCATCAGAGAAAAACGATCCTTCTGAAACACATACCTTTCCATTTCTTACAGGAAATTCAGCTCCATTACAATCATATTGGTCCACCATCACATATGCAATCAATTGTTGACCAAAATGTCATTGTGTGGCATATGACCTTAATTCTGAAATTTGTATGAAATCAGAAAAACCTGATAGCCAAGGAATCTTGGGAAGAAGAATTAAGCCAAAAGCCTCATGCTTCCTGATTTCAAACTATAATACAAAGTTATAGTAATCAAAAAAATATGGTATTTACATAAAACACAAATAGATCAGTGGAACAGAATTGAGAGCTCAGAAATAAACTCATCCCATATTGTCAATTAATTTATGACAAAGGATCCAAGAATATGCAATTTGGAAATGACAGTTTCTTCAATAAGTAGTGTTGGAAAAACTCAATGGCCTCGTGCAAAAAAAATGAAACTGGATGCTTACCTTACACAATAAACAAATATTAACTCAAAATGGATTAAAGGCTTGTAGGTAAAACCTAAAGCTAAAAAAGTTCTAGAAGAAAACACAGGTGGTAATCTCCTTGACATGTATCCTGGCAATGATTTTCTGGATTTGAAACCAAAAGCAAAAGCAAAAAAAAAAAAAGAAAAAAAGCAAGAGTAAAAATTGGAACATCATACTAAAAACCTTCTGCGTAGCAAAGGAAACCACCAAGAAAATGAAAGGTAACCTACATAATGGGAGAAATACTAAAAATCATATATCTAATAAGGAGTTAATAACCAAACTATATAAAGACCTCATGCTACTCAACAGATAAACAAACAAACAATGCATTAAAAACTAGGAGACCATCTGAACAGACATTTTTTTTTCCCAAAAGATACACAGATGTACAAAAGTTACATGAAAAACTGCTCATGAGGGAAATGCAAATCAAACCCACAAATGAGGTGTCACCTCACACCTCTCAGAAGGAACATTATCAGAGGCAAGAAATAACAAGTGTTAGCAAGGATGTGGAGAAAAGGTAACCCTTGTGCATTTTGTGAGAGCACAAATTAATGTAGTCACTGTAGGAAAGTGTATGCGGGTTTTGTTACAGGGCAAAGTGGGATTTGGCTAATGGCCACCATACACAACCATAAAATAAAGATTGGTGGGGAAGGAAAAAGATATTTATTAATAGGGTGCCCAATATGGGGGAACTGGAGATTCCCTTACTCCAAGCCATTCTCTTCAGCAAAACACAAAAATCCCTTTGTTCCCCCAAAAGATTGAAATCCAAATCCATGCCCAGAGACCGCATTCCATTCTTATCTGTAGTCCAAGGCTGCTGCAGAGATGGGTGTCAGTCTCTCCAGCTCAGGGCTTTCTCTCTCTGGAGCATGCACTCGTGAAGCCAGCATCTCCACTGCCCTGACGCAGCTTTCTCCCTCTGCTGGGGCTGGTGCACACTGCCAGATCACTGCAGCCCACCATGGGAGGGGTCAAGTTCACTGGACCCCGGGTGCACAGGGTTGTTTGCCACCTCCCCTAGCAGGCAAATATTCCCAACCCACGCATCTGTGCACACTATCAGGGCGAGAGAATGGGAACAGTCCCGTACTTGGGCGGCGTGGTGCAAGGCCACAGCATTCCACCTAAGTTGCGGCTGGCAAGGTGTGCATCCCACACAAGCCTGCTCCAGACTGTGGGAGCAGAGAAACACAAGAGCTAAAGTAAGGTCCAGTGTCTGTTAGGCCTGCCATTGCCGGGGCCTGCACCCTGTGCATGGGGCTCAGCCTCCATGAGCTGGCTCCTGACTGTGCTCTCTCCGTTTTAAATCTTTGCCCCCAAATCCTACACACTATGAGGGTGTCCAAACTCCCAGTCAATTCAGGCCCCCACGAATATTATCCGCATTGTGTCCCTGCCCCTTCTCCTGCCCCCATGATATGGAAGTGGGTAGGAGGATCTTCTAGCCGTGTAGGGGCACCATGTATCTGCCCGAGGCGGGGTGTCACCTTATTGCACACGTGTTGTGGCCTTTTCAGCGCCCGCACAGGATCCGTGCAAGCGTGCCTCTGGCTGCGTCATGCTGTGCTGCTTGGTTGCCAGGACAACAAATGCTGGCCCTCCCTAGCTTGTTTATGGTTGCCTAAGGATGTGCAAAGGTCTCAGGGTTTGGGTTGTGATTTCAATAGGCGCTTCCTGACCCCTCCCAGGGGTCTCTCCAGGAGTTCAGGCTCTCACACTGCCTTGGAGTTTCTCCCACTCCCCAGTGATCTGGCCCTACCCCTCTGTTACAGTTCCTCCAAAAAATTAAAAACAGAACAACCACTTGATCCCACAATCTCATTACTAGCTATTTATCTGAAAAACAAAATATTATCTCAAATACATATACACACCTCTATGTTCACAACATTACTTATAATAGCCAAGATATGGAAATAACCTAAGTGTCCATCAAGGAATAAATGGATAATGAATGGATACAGAAATTATCTATATCTATATCTATACACACACACACATATATATAGATACATATATAGATATAGATATAGATATCCATATTATTTAGCCATAAAAAAATAAAAATTTTCCATTTGTGACAACACAGCTGGAACTCAAAAACATTATGCTGAGAGAAATAAGTCAGATGGAGAAAGACAAGTGTTACATGATCTCTCCTATATGTGGAATAAAAAACAAAATAAAGCAAACAAACAGAAAACAAACAAAAACAAAATTCAAGCTCATTGATATAGAAAATAGTCTGGCCATTGCTAGGGTGTGGGGCCAGAGGAAGGAATAAAAGTTAAAAGAAAAGCAATCCCAGCAATATATTCTTTGCTTCTACCAGTACATGCTAGCTAACGCAAGCAAATCTTTTGAGGGGGTCTCTTCCCTCCATTATTTAGTCCAGCATGTCCTCATCCAAGTTATGCTGAGAATTAACCCTTATCCCTGCCCTGTCACTAGCACAGACGGTGGATCTTAAAAGATGAGGGAAAAAAGTTACTCCTAGAAGTATTGCATATATGCAATAATTAGTGTTTAAAAAAAGAAAGAAAACACTAAGCAAAAAATACAAATGGACATTAAACACTTAAAAATTATTCAAATTTATATTTAATCTAAATATAATTTAAAATCATCATTTGACAAATATTTATAAATAAAAATGGTCCATGAAAATAATAATGAAATACTTATTAGAATGGCAAAAGACAAAATGCATACTTCTTACTCAGCAAGCCTGGAATATAGACTAAGATCCTGCAGGTTAAAAACTTGTAGGTAATGCCACTGAAAATGGTTCATGAACAAAACTTATATAGCAAGATTAAGTGCTTAAATTAATTTACTTGCAAACAAAAGAGAAAACATTGCTGATAATTCAAGGGGCTTGGAAGATGGAAGGACTATAGGATACTCTGAGCTCAACTAAAGAAGGTCATGGTAATAGGAACTAAATGCGATGCAAGAATTTACTTATTGTGAATACTTCTGTTTAGTAGAGAAACTATACTCAACTATTAGATGTTTTTCCATCCCCAAATTGGAAATTAAAATTAACAAAAAAATTTTGGGCAATAATATGCTACTGGTAGACAATTAGCTTGTCTTGTTCTATCCTGGCATAGATGGGTCATGGTAAAGGGTCAGCTTTTACACTTTGATTTGGAAAGTAGGACTCAGGAAATCAATTTTGGCTTTTAGACATGCAAAGACAGTTTACTTATATATACATGTGTGTATATATTTATATACACATTTCTCCAAACTGAGATTTTATTTTTTTCCCACTTTTAAAGATGTTCTTTTTTCCCCTTTTATATAAAGCATATGTGGTTTCTAACACAGTAAGAGAAAAAGATATAAACATAGCTAAGTAGAAGTCATTTATATTACCTACATAATAATTGTGATTTCTAAGTAAAGTTTTAGTGCTTTTGTCTATCATTCATCACAAAAATGCAGAGCAAAGATCTCACTTAGCAATTTGTTAGAAACCCCGTCATGTACTCTTCCCTCAGTTGGAACTACTTTTGGGTGCAGACCTAAATCTCTAACAAGAGAACATTCTTTTGTAGTTTTGATAAAGAAAAACAAAAGAAAAAGATAGACATTAAATAGAGTGTTCAGCTAAACTGAGAACATATAAGTGAATTAAAAGATGACAGGAAATTAACATGTTTAGGTGTACTTTTATGTATTTATTTTTAACACCTGGAAGCTATCCACAAACATCTGAAGACTCCATGCTAAATTAATTGTTTCTTTAACAGAGTAGGGGTGATGGGGAAGGCACATTAATACAAAACCAATATTTACAAACATTTATTGTTTGAATATGTTTCCTGGATTAACTTTGGATGGGTTATCAACATGAATACAAGTTCTTCATAAACCATCCTGAAAGAGAGGCACCTGCATCAGAACTATAAACTAGGAAATAATAACATACACATGCTAGGAATGTGGATTAATTTCTGTTAGATACAGTACAGATGGGACCAGATAGATGGAAGACAGCAAGGCCACACTCATAGTTGCCCTCGCGGAGAAAGCAGAATTATAGGGAGGAAGAAGAGATTGTCACCTCTTGAGAAAGAGAGAAAAGGGCCGACCAGGCACAGATGTGGATGTGACAACCACTATTTGGCAATAAGAACTAGTAGCTTTTTTGGGAGTCACAGTGCAAGAGTGGGCACAGCAAACTGAAAGCTGGCAGATGGCAAGGCAATGTCCTGGAGGTCAGTTTGCTTGTTAAGTGTTCTTACACACACACACACACACACACAACAATAAAAACAGAAACAAAGTAACACAGAGAAGAGGGTTATGACAAACATCTCATTAAAAAGTGTAAAGAACTTGAAGATTACCTTTACCTAAAAATATTTATCATCAATACGTAAAAGATGCATTTACATTAGATACCAATTATTAATCATGTAGCTGAGTACAAATGGTCCAAAAAGCAATAAATCAATTAAACTCCTGAAAATACTTTGAGCAAAGCACTATAATTTCCATATTTCAGAGTTTTAGTGGGATCAACTTGCAAAAAAACCACATTGCCATAAATTGTCAAATTCAGGATTTGAAGATAAAAATTCTGACTCTCAATACCCTTATTCTCTATGGTCTCAGTACCACACACTATGCAAAAGCGGGCTAAGATATCGCTTTCAACTTAAAAATTAATGCCACTATTTGTTGTTGGCAGAGGTATAAACAGGAACTCTCAGTGTTAAGGGGAACATAAATTGCTATAACTTTTAAGAATAATACTTTTAAAATAATGAGTCAAACAACCCCTTAGCGTCAACAACTGTGAGTTTATTCACGTTTGTTTTGTTTCTTTTTGTTATTGCTATTTCTTCTTATTCTTATTGTTACTGGTTTATTTAGGAGATGATAATAAATCTGTACAACATCATCTTAAACCAAAAGTACACTAATATATTTATATTAAATATATATACTTATATATACCTATATGTAGCTCCTGAATTTATATTCCAAATTTAAGATTGATTTATACTTAATATAAAAATATACATTTTTAAAATGTTTTTTATCACATCAGTTCTATCCTCAGACCAACAAAAGCAATATTATTAAAAATTAAAATTCAATATTCTTACCTTGGAATGCATGTACTTATCAAAGTAAATTCAACTCTGTAGCAGCTCCAGTTCTGCTCTTTGCTGCTTTGTGATTAGGAGTGTGTGAAAGCTATATTTAAAATGATAGTCTATCTAAAATACTCTTGACCCACCAACAATATATCAATACTTATAAAAGCCTCCTCCACTAACTCTACAGTCAAATATTATCACTTTGAACTTCTATGTTATTTTGACATTTAACATACTCAGTTCTATATTTTAGTTATTTAAATATGTGTATTTTATGTTGAAAAGTCTTACCTTCCCTACTAGGTATTTATATCTTTAAGGGTAGCACCTTTTTAATCTTCATAAATATTTGCACAGTGGCTATTGATCTAGCAGGTCTTCTGCCTTTACTTGTTGAATTACATTAAAAAATTAAAATTTAAAAATGGTTGTATTAACTTTCATTTCTATACAGGGGAAGAAAGAATCAATTTACCCATTCCAAGTTCCAACTTAACTTTTGACTTATAATGACCCTGAAGTTACAGGGCCTAAAGAAAACTGACAGCACAACTAGGAATTAATGTTGACAGCATGAACTTGAATAAGCAGGTAGATGCTAATTAGGAAGAAAAATGAACATTGTAAGAATTATGTTTGATTTCCCACCCTGGATGATCTCGAACTTGTAATCAGGAGTGATCAGATTCTTAAAAACATGAAGGTAAAGCCTATACGCCTTTGCGAGAGAGACCATGTTTAAGCTAATATTTTCCAAACCTGCAACTCCTCCAGATTTCTTTTCAGGGTTTCTATTCTGCACCCTGTATATTATCTAAAAATGCAAACATTAAATGTCCAATGCTCTATGCAACTCATATCAAAAACAAGCTTACTATCGTTATTCATTTGACAGATCGCTTTCCCTTTTATGTTTTCTATTTAACTTATATTTTTGGACAAGTTTTCTGGATATCTAATGCTGCGTGCAAAATCCTAAATGTAGTGGTGTAAAGCAACAGTTATTTTTCTCACAAATCTGTGTCTGAGTTGGCACTTCAACAGGACTAACTTGTTTCTGCTCCGCTCCATGTGAATGAACTGGGACACTTTGGAAACAGTAGTCTAGAATCACCTGACATCTCATTTACTTTCGTGCCAATGCCTGGCTGGGATACTTCAGTTAGGAGGGCCTGGCTGAGCACCAAAATGGCTAGGACTCCTTGGTATCTGTTTTTTGTGATTTTCCAACATAGCTGCTTCAAGGTAGCTGTACTTGTTACATGGACAGTCAGGCTCCAAAGCATGTGTTCCAAAGAATAACCAAGGGGATGATGTTTCCTTGATATTACTTTGCCTTGGAGTTTACATAATACAGGCATTCCTCATTTTATTGAAACTTGCATTATTACATTTTCATCAACATCAAGGCAAGACCCTTCAAGAGCAAAAAGATTATAATTCCCTGAAGGCTCAGATGGTGGTTAGTATTTTTTAGCAATAAAGTAGTTTTAATTATGGTATGTACATTGTTTTTATGACAAAATACTATTGTACACTTAACAGAGTACAGTACAGTATAAACATAACTTTCATATGCACTGGGAAACCAAAAAATAATTAGCGTGACATGCGTTATTGTGATATTTGCTTTATTGTGGTAGTCTGCATCTGAACTCATATCCTTGAGGTAGGCCAGTGTGGCTTTCATCATCCTCTGTGGGTTGGCACAGTCACAAGCCTCCTTCCATATTCAAAAGGAGCAACTATAGATACCATTTGTCCATGAAAGGAGGCGTGATGTCTAACCAGAAATATTGCTGTGACCATTGCTGGAAAACACAATTTGTCCCAGCAAATTTATTTTACTCTCATAAACTTGCTAGAAACTGGTTACTTGCAGCACTATAATATTCTTTATTCATTTAGTCTTCTTCAAGAAGGATTAATCGTTAAGAATAAATTACTAATAATTAATTCTACCTATTGATGTTCCTCTGTTTAAAACCTACTGACTTCGTCAAAATTTTGAGCTGCTTGTACTCCTGCCTTTTTACTCATTTTAAAAATATTTTTAAAACTGTAATTATTAGCTGTAGTATTTTAAAATTTAGTATTTATTTAGTAGAGAAAGGGCAAGAGGTTATATGATATACACCTATCTAATTGACACTCATGCTTTTTTCAAATCTTTTATTGCCTTTTTTTACTCTCACTTTCGCTTTTGCTCTACAACTCTTTCATTAAAACCTTATTCAGGGAAGAAAAGCTTTCTGGATTACTTTCCTGAGTACATTTATCCCCTTCCTCTTTAATCCTACTATAATTGATTTTTGAATATGGTAAGAGGTAGAAAAGTTTTATTTTTTCATATGGATAATGATCCCAGCATGATATATCATATACTCTATCCTGTCCCTAATATTTTTAATCAGTTTCTTTAAGAAACAACTTATATATAATAAAGCTCACCAATTTCACATGTATAAGTTGAAAGTATTGACAAAATGTATAGTGTCAATACAGAACATATAGTTACAATATAGAACATTTCTATAACACAAAATGTTCCTTCGTGCCACCTCCAGTCATTTCCCTCCTCACCCCCATCCCTGAGAAAAGTATTGATTTCTTTTCTGTCAGTATGGAATTGTATCTTAAAAATTCACATAAATTGGATGATGGGATGGGGTGCAGGGCAGAGGGGATAAAGGGGGGAAATGGGACAACTGTAATGGCATACTCAATAAAATATACAAAAAAAGAAAATAAATTCACATATTTGAATCATGAAATATGTATCATGTGTGTCTGGCTTCTTATACTAACCATAATGCTTTTGAAATTCACCCAGTCATGTTATTGCTCTAGACCAGTAGTTCATTTCTTTTTTATTATTGAGTACTATTTACTGTAAGGATATACCATACTCTTTTTTTTTGACATTTACCAGTTGATGGACATTTGAGTTCTTTCCAGTGTATAGCTACTATGAATCAAACTGTTATTATGATATTCATAAATATGTATATATAGATATATATTTGTTATTTGGCTCAAGTAGATACATTTCACTTGGATTTCCTGAGTCATATCGCAAGTGTGTGTTCAACTGTATAAGAAATTACCAAACTGTTGTTTAAAGTGACTTGACAGCAACAAAGGATGGTTCCAGTTTCTCTATGTCCTCACCAACATTTGTGCAGCCTGTTATTCTAAGTTCAGCCATCCTAGTGTATGTGTAGGAGTACCTCGTTATTGTCTTATTTTGCATTTTTCTTGTGACTGATAATTTTCAACACCTTTTCATGTGCTTATTTACTTTGGTATATCTTCTCTAGTGAAGAGTTCATTATTTGTTTATTTTAATCACATGAATTATCTTTTTATTATTTATTTGTAAGAAAAAAAGTGCTTTATCAATAGTCATCAAATATTTGTCCATTTTGTAGAGTTCTTTTTTGTTTTATTGACAATGTCTTTCACAGAACTAAAGATTCTAATTTTGATGAAGCCTTTATGTAAAAACATGAAAGTTGATGTAGTCAGGTTTTATTCACCCAACATTAAACAAAATTTTGCTATAAACATTTTAGAAGTCAATAGATAAAATAAAATATTTTAAAAATCAAGAAATTACATTATAAACATTTTGTTTAAAATTATAGAAGAGACCCACAACAAGATACATTATAATTAAAGTGTCAAAAGTTAAAGACAAGGAGAAAATCTTAAAAGCATCAAGAGAAAACAACTTATTATGTACGTACAAGGAAACCTTCATAAGACTAACAGCAGATTTTTTAGCACAAACCTCGCAGGCCAGAAGGAAGTGACACAGTGCTAAAAAGAAAATAAACACATAAAATAACTCACAACCAAGAATGCTCTACCTGACAAAGTCCTCACTTAGAATTGACAGGGATAGAGATTTTCATTTAAGCAAAACGTAAAAGATTTTATTATCACTAGACAAGCCTTCCAAGAAATGTTAAATGGGCTTGTTTAAGCTGAAATGTAAGGGAACTAATTAAGAGCAGGGAGACATATAAAAGTATAAATCTCACTGGTAAAGATAAATATTGTAAAATTCAGAATAATCTAATGTTATAAAGCTGGTGGGTTTATCACTTCAAAGCTAGCACAAAGGTTAAAAGACAAAAATAATGGAAATAACTATAACAACATTTTTAAAGTAAATACACAAAATCAAAAATGTAAATTATGACCTCAAAATTATAAAATATTGGGGGGGTGAAAACACAGACCTTTAGAATATATTCAAACCTAAGTTTTCAACTTAAAATAGATTGCTATAAATATAAATTGCTTTATGTAAGCCTCATGGTCACTGCAAGCAAAAACTTATAGTACATATACAAGAGAGAGAAAAGAAAAAAGAAATCAGGAAATCTAAGAATTCCACTACAGAAAATCAGCAAAATAAATAAATAAATAAATAAGCAAGAGAAGAATAATGGAATATAGGAATTACAAAACAGCTAGAAAATACTTAACAAAATAACAATAAATACATACATATCATTAATTATATTAAGTGTTAATGGACTAAATTCTCCAGGGAAGACATAAAACAGCTGAATGGATTAAAAAAAAAATCAAGCCCCATCCATATCCTACCTATAAGAGATTTACTTTGGGTATAAGGACACACATAGCCTGAAAGTGAAGAAATAAAAAAGGATTTTTTATTTCATGCAAATGGAAACCAAAAGAAAGCTAGGGTAGTTCTGTGTGTATCAGATAAAACACACTTTAAGACAAAGACTGTAATAAGAGACAAAGAAAGTCTTTATATAATTATAAAGTGGTCAATTCAACAAGAGAATAGAACATTTGTAAATATTTATGCACCTAATGTTGGAGCACCTAAATACATAGAGCAAATATTAACACACTTAAAGAGAGAAATAGACAGACCTGAAATAATAGTAGGGGCTTTTAATACTCAATTTTCATCAATAAATACAACATCCATACAGAGAATTAATAAAGATTGGCTTTAAACTACACGTTAATCAGATGGACTTACACATATACAGAACATTCCATTCCAAAATGGCAGAATCCATTTTCTTCTCAAGTACACTTGAAATAATCTCCAGGACAGATTATAAGGTAGGAGGCCACAAAACAAGTTTTAATTAAATTTAGAAGGCTAAAATCATATCAAGTGTTTTTTTTTTCTTTTTCTAACTATGATGTTGGAATCTAGATATCAATTACAAGAAGAAAACTGGAAAATTCACAAATATTTGGAGATTAAACAGCATTGTACTGAAAAATCAATGGGTCAAAGGAGAAAAATCAAAAGACAGATCAAAAAATAACTTGAGACAAATGAAAATGAAATCCCAAAACTTATGGAATGCAGCAAATGGAGTTCTATATGGAAAGTTCACAGCAATAAAGACCTACATCAGGAAATAAGAGACATTTTAAATAAACAACTTAACTTCGCACCCAAAGGAACAAAGAAGTAAAATCAAGGTCTAAAATTAGTAGAAGAAAGGAAATAAAGATCACAGTGGAAATAAATAAAATACAAACTAAAAGCAAAATAAAAATTATTGATGAAAATTAAAGCAGCCTTTTTAAAAAGATAAATAAATTTGGCCACTCTGTAGCTAGGCTCACCAATAAAAAAAAGAGAGAACTCAAATAAAATCAGAAGTCAAAGGGGTGTTACAGCTGATACTATGGGAAAACAAAGGATCATAAGAGACTACTAGAAACAATCATACACAAGAAATTGGACAACTTCAAAGAAGCGGATAAAGTCTTAGAAACATACAACCTACAAAGACTGAATCATGAAGAAACATAAACTATGAATAGACTGATTATTACTAAGGAGATTAAATCAGTAATCAAAAATGTCTCAACAAACAAAGTTCAGGACCAGATGGCTTCACTGGTTAATTTTACCAAACATCCAAAGAAGAATTAATACCAAACTCTTCTCAAACTCTTCCAAAAAACAGAAGTGGAGAAAACAATTCCCAACCTATTTTACAAGGTAAGACTCTGATACTGAAAACATATAAAGATACCATGAGAAGAGAAAATTATAGACCCATATTCCTAGTGAACACAGGTGTAAAAATAATCAACAAAATACTAGCCAACTGAATTCAACAGTATGTTAAAAGTTCACATATCACGATCAAGTGGGATTTATTCCAGAGATGCAAGGATAGTTCAACATATGGAAATCAATCAAATCAATATCATATTAATAAATGATGGATAAAAATCACATCATCTCAACAGATTCATAAAAAGCATTTGACAACATTTGACATCCATTTATAGTACAAATTCTCAACAAAGTGTGTAAGGAGGAAGTATATCTCAACATAATAAAGACCATATTATAAGGCCACAACTTAACAACATACTCGACAGTGAAAAACTGAATTTTCCAGGCCCTAACTAGAACAATTATGCTAAATAAATAAATACAAAGGAAGGAAGGAAGAAAGAAAAAGTAAAACTACTATTTGTAGATAGATATCATCTATAGAAAACCCTAAAGATTCCATGGAAAACCCTTTGAATAAACAAATTCAGTAAAGTTGCAAGATAAAAAAATCAACCCGTGAAAATCTGTAGTATTTTTATACACTTATAACAAATGATTAGAAAAAAAATTAAAGAAACAATCCAATTTACATGGCATCCAAAAAAAAAAACCCTAGGAAAATTTTTAACTCAGGATGTGAAAAAGACATAAACACTGAAGACTATAAGACATTGAGGAAAGAAATTAGAGGAGACACAAATATATGGAAAGATACTCTGTGTTCATTAATTTGAAGAATTAATATTGTTAGAATATCTCTAATACCCTATTAAACTTATAGATTCAATACAATTCCTGTCAAAATTTCAACGGCATTTTTAACCACATGGAGAACAATGAAACTTGACCTTACACCATCCACAAAAATTAACTCAAAATGGATTAAAAACTTGAGTGTAAGACCTAAATATAAAAATTTCTAGAAGAAAACATAGGCAATAAACTCCTTGACTTCAGTCTTGGTGATGATTTTCTGCATTTCACACCAAAAGCAAAGGCAACAAAAGCCAAATTAAACAAGTACTAAACCAAATTTAAAAAGCTTCTGCATAACAAATCAAACCATCTACAAAATAAAAAAGCAACCTACTGAGTGGGAGAAAATATTTGCAAATCATATATATAATAAGAGATTGATATACAAAATATAAAAAGAACTCATAGAACCCAATAACAAAGACCAAACAATTCAATTAAAAAATGTCCATAGCATCTGAAAGTAGATTTTTTCATAGAAGACATGCAGATGGCCAGCAGGTACACGAAGAGGTGATCAATGCCACTAATCACCAGAAAAATGCAAATCAAAAACATAATGAATTATCACCTCACACTCATTAGAATGGTTATAATCAAAAAGACAAGAAATGACAAGGGCTGGCAAGCATGTGAAGAAAGGGAAACCCTTGTACATTGTAGTCAAGAATGTAAATTTCCATTGCAGCCACAATGGAAAATAATATGGGGTTCCTCAACAATAAAAAAAACAGAACTACCATATAGCCCAGCAATTCCACTTCTGGGTATATGTCCAAAAGAATTAAAAGACTCACTTGAAACAGTTATGTCTACCCCTGTGTTTACTCACTTACTTGTATCTGTGATTGCTTTTGAGGTACATTTATACAGGTCTCGCCATTGACAGAAATATTGTATGACTCAGAAAGCTGAAAATATTTACTATCTGTTCTTCCTTAAAAAACTTTTGGACCACTCATCTTAGAGCATCATGAAAGTTACTGACAAAGATAAGCACTAAAAATTATATATTATATATATTTATATATTTCTCTGTAAATACCAAACTATATTAAAAACAGAGTATAACACAGTTTGAATCAAATATATTAGTCATAGAAATAAATGTTATTGGTTTTGAAACATATATTTTCTAACCGACTTTAAGCAAAGTTGAACTTTTTTCTATACTCAAAAGAAACTTAAAACAGGATAATAGAAAAAAAATTAAAGTAAAAGAATGAATAAAAATTTATCTGGCAAATTAAAACAATAAGAAAGCAGAAATTTTCATATCCATATATCATACAGGTAAATATCAGGCCAAAAGCATTATACAAGGAAAGAGCACTTTATAACACTAACGG
>PVJD01018109.1:0-15484 GCA_004026545.1 Mormoops blainvillei | reverse complement strand
CCCCCCACCCAGCCTAATCATCTTGAAAGGGAGAAACAAAGGTACTTTTGCACAGTGTACTGATGACCAGTCCAGAAGAGAGACACCCATTGTCATTTTAGCACACATTTCTCTAATGCCTGAAGGAGAAAGGCTTTTAATAATGGGAGATTGCCATTCTAAGGCATGTAAAAGTGAAAACCGCCTTCTCAGGCCAGGGGGAGAATTCATTTTATTCTTTCCCTAAATTCAAAGCCAAACACTTGCTTGATATTTTAGGCATAGGAAGTATAGAGTCCTAAAAAGATGATTTCCAAAGATAATTGTAATTTCTGATCTTTTTAGGATACTGTTCCCCCAGTTGAAGAATATTCTCTTTCAATTTTTTATAAAGGCAGTCTAATCAAAAATTTAAACTCTTTGAGGAGCATGTCTCCATCAGATGTCATGCTAAGCTCCCCTTTGGGCAGAGCGGTTATGTGACACTGCCGGCGCCATCCAGCTAAACAGTAGATTTCTGTCCTGAATCCAAGGCTCTGATGCTTGCAGGTCTCTTCCTGAAGGCTTCATGTTTATGATATTTCTGCCTCAGTTTAAGCGTAATAGGAAATTTTAATGTTACTCTGTTGGGTGGAGGTGGAGGTGGAGTGGGAGGATCCTTATGCTGAGGGTAAAATCCAATGTCCGTACAGTGGAATAATTATGTAAGTTTAGTAAGAATAAAAATAATGTTAGAGCAGGTTTGTCCCTGGATCAAGGGATAGGATACGACAGTGTTTTGACAGGGACATCAAAGGACACTGAAGAGGGAAACAAAAAAAAATAAGAGTTTTGAGGTCTGGAAAGATATGTTATTGATTTGTTATTTACAAGGAACTTTCATATACATTATCACATTTAATCCTTATAATTCTGTGAATGGACATTCTCATTTTCAAGAACTTAAGCCACTTGTTCGAGGCCAGCTAACTACCAGGTTGCTCTGTATCCTGATTGATACACTCTTTCTCTCCCTTCCTCCCACCTTTCTCCCCTCCTTCAACCTATAGAATGTCCTCACACGAGCATGGGCATCCTGGGGACAGGTGGACTGGCATCATCAGGGTCCAGTGATTCTCTAGAGAACTGTTTAAGCCTTAAGACAAAGAAGTGGTATTTGGGCTCAAATTTAAGATATTATTGTAGCATTTGCGTGTCTCCTATATGAGGACTAAAACTGGAGAGTAAAGAAAGTTGTCCTGATTTGATGATAAAGTCTACTACTAAGTTGCTTTCCATAACCAGGTAAACCAGCTTACCTTCTGTCATGTGTTGACTTCGTTATACCCTCTAGCACTGAGTGTTAACTGTTTTTTGCTCTGCCAGTTTCATAATTGAACAACATTCATGTCATTATTGTTTCAATTTGTAATGCTTTATTACTAGTGCAGATGAGCATTGTACTGTTCATATATTTGCTAGCCATTTGCATTCTTTATTTATGGATTACCTAGTCACATAACTTTTACCTACTGCAGCTGTTCTTTTTAAAAAAATCTTTAATAATTCCCGTCAGTCAGTTCACAGGTAACTAGGAAGGCCAACTCATGAAGTTGTAATGTCCCTGTAACATGCCATAAACATGTGGATATTGAGTTAGTACCAACATAAAATGTGAAATCTAAAATCTGGTTTTAAATAGCCTATTCCCTAATCAATGAACTAGAATTATGGAAACACAGAAGGTACCGGTTTTTAATATTTCAAATAGGATAAACAAGGCCAAGTTAGGACTGCAGCATAACCTGCTGAGGGTAACAGGTCTCAGAATTTGTTTGAGCTAAGTGAATCTATTTTGTTTTTTCCATCTAACTTATATTAGAAAACCAAGATGAGACCTCTTAAGTATGGATTCAGAGTACAGTTACAGTAGCTATTCATTTTTTCTCTGGCACCAAGCAGCTGCAGATCTAATACGTACTCTCGTATTCCACCAGAGGAACAACTCCAGGCATTTAACTATTTCAGGCATGTAACCACCATAGTCAAAACAGCAAAGCAAGGTCTAACCTTGTCTGGTGAGTATCCCATAGGCCCGGAGGAGATGCACAAAGTGTTTCCTCCCGTGGCAGGGTCATTAGCATGAAGGTAAAAAAGGAGAGGAAACAGTTGACTTTTGATAAAAGAATTTCCAAGTACTTGGAATTTCAGTACTTGGTCCTGAGAAGTATGTATTCTGTCCTTGGCAGGAGAGGGACATCTGAGGTTTGGTATAATTTACAAAGATTAAGTATGTGCGAGGTTGCTCAACAGCTGCGTGTATGGCCATTTATTAGTGGCATTACTGTCCGTTATTGTTATCACTGTCACTACCACTGACACAATTCTAGTTACCTTAGTGGCTAGGAGTCAGCCCTACAGATGGACTTCCGCACGCTCAGCATGTTCCTCTCTTTTCCATTACTTTCTAACTGTGTGGCCTTGGGTTCGTTAATTAACCTCACAAAGCCTGTTTGCTCATCTATAAAATGGAGACAGCAGTAATTCCTGTCTCAAGGTGAATGCTGGGAAATGCCCGGAAATGGTCAACATAAAATGTTTCGAAAAATGCTAAGTAAATCTCTGATGCACTCCTATTGCCCCAGTAAAGAACATACTTTAGTTTAAACCACAGTTGAAAATTTCATGGATAAGTTTCTCATTATTAGCCAACAGGAGGTATTTCTTATATATTAGGCAATCCAGAGAGAACTGCTCTTAACAAGTGATAAATGCTTATAACCTCTTTCAAAATAATATAATTCAACCTTCCCTTCTAAGAGAAGTATCCACTGGTGTTTTAGAAATAATAGATAGTATCTGTCAGATTTTGATTAATGAAATCTATGGTGGAATTTGAAGTGATCTTTAAAATCTACTTCATAAGAATATATCCTCTGCTGGTTTTGATTTCTGGAATAGCATTTGGCAATTTTATATGTATTGTGTATTAAGCGATATCTCTGTGACTTGAGAAAACTAAGTCTGTTTTTAAATATCTTATTCATGTAGGAAGTTTTCTGTTTTTCTCTTCTCTCTTTTCCTTCTATTTTTCCCTTTTCTTCAATTTTAGCACCTATCTGTCAGGCCCTGTACAAGATCCTTGGAAATAGTGGCAAATAAGTTAATGACTTGTCTTTTAAGATTTTAAAGTCCATCTTTTTCATAACTGGGAATTTATTACATATCTTCTGTTTCACAGCTAAATATGTGGTGATTTTTGGTTATTTGCTCCAGAGGGATAGATGCACAAAATAGCACCTGTGAGGAAATTGCCCCTCACCCTGTGGGAATACAGAAAAATCTCTATATTTATGTTGCATTGCTTTTGTTGTTGTCATTATTTTCTTCAAAACACATAGTTCCTCCCCATTATTTACAATTTTATAAAATGTCCATATTAAAATGATTGCCTTATTTTCTCATTTATTTTGTTATAACAGTCTGCATGTCCATTATCTTGTTTTTCTAACAAATTATATATATTTTTATCACTAATTCTTCTCATGAGACACCTCTTTACATTATTTCGAGATCACTCGAGCACCCTTGAATAATCTTACCTTCAGACAGTTGGTCAAGGTACATGATAGTCCAGATGGTATTGTTTTCTCTTACGATTAAAAAAGAATCATTTTTCCATTTAATTCCAATGGGTTGGTAGCTCTATGGCTGTTGGCTTTTTAAAAAAATAGGCCTTTTCTCATATAAGCTTTTAATGTTTCTGTAATAAGAAGACAGGGTATAAAAAGGACATGCGACACATGCATTCCCTTGGCCTGGCTACACTGCCTTTTTTACTCTCATGTTTGATACCTACATTATATACTTTTTGGCTCTATGATTTATGTTAGGTTTGTTTTGATTTTGGTACTTTCGAAGTTGGTGTGTCTTCAGGAAGACATAATTTTTAATTCATTATCAGACAGTGTCAACATATTTTTCTAATAAAACACACACTCATATGCCCTTTTAGGCCTTGATACGCACTTCAGAGCAATGTTGCCCTGCATACTTAGCCGTGTCTGTTTAGCTTGAAAGGGCCGTGCGCCGCGTGCCTAGGAGAGTCAAGGTGCATGATCTGAGGACTTCCCGGTTTTGTGCCCTATCTTGGCCCCTTATTCACCACTCATTTTCTCTCTATCAAGAGACCCTCTTGTTGGGAGAAGTGATGTATTGGCGAGGAATGTCTTCAGCTACAGATAGCAGTACGTGTGGCTAAAAGTGTTGTAAACAAAGCAAGACCGTTTTTGGTTTTTGCTTCTGAAGGTAGACAGCTGCTGGTGCTAGTTCAGAGCTGCAGTGATGTCGGCCTTCCCACTAGCTCCGTGCCTCCCATCTGCATTCAGAACAAAAACAAATGAAGGACAATACTAGCTACTTCAGGGCTTTTATGAGAAAAAGACAGTTTCATTCAAAGCTAATACATATTAATGTAGTCTTAGATACTGCCTAGCCATTGTCCAGGATGTTATCTAGCTAAAATAATTTCCCCTGCTTTATAATATCACCGACGAGTACCTAGCTATTGTTAATGTTATGCATTTGTAAGATATTCTTAGTGTATGGTTAGTATGTGGTTTCTTCATTTTGAAAGTGATTTCTGGCTTGCTTATAAGTTTATTTTAAGACATTAGAGAAAGAGAAAAATAAAATATGAAATATCTGGTTTTAAAAATGCCTTCCCAGAAGCTCCTAGACGACTTCTGTTTCACTGACCAGAGCTGCATACTCCAGCTTTTTCAGCTGCAGGGAGAATAGAAAAGGGAGTAAATTAGCCTTTCTGCTGTGGAGGTAGCAAATGAAGGTGGGACGAGTATCCAGTGGGCAACCAGAGAACAAGTCCCCTCTACCCAGGGTAGCCTAGCAAGTTGACCCATGCTGTAATGTCCTGGGTGAAGACTCGCCTGAATTGCTGAGGCAGAGTTCTTCCCTTGGAACCCCCCCCCACCCCCCAACCACCATCCTTCACCCCCCTGCCCCCAGCCCCACCCTGCCGTGGGCTTACAGTCATCATCAACAAGATTGAACGTGCTCTCTGGGCAAACTCTGCATGGCCACACACAGTGCCCAAGAGAAGGTGCTCCGTAAGGTCTGCCAAGAGCATGAATGACCCTTTGGGATGTGTGTATCCCCTTCCTGAACATTACCTGAGGCCAGCTGCTGGAGGTAAATGAAAGTGCTGAATGAGGAAATGTCGCCTCCACCTGACATACATTCCGTCCTCATCCGAGGGCATTCCCTTGATGAAATGTGAAACCACAGCCCTGACCGCTGTATTCATCAAGGTGCTATGGGAGCTTTGGGCCAAAGCCTGCTGGCTCACGTGTAATAGAAATGTTCTAGTTTGGGACAGTAGGCTGTCTGCCTTCGTAGAATGTTTATACACAGTCTTCCCTGTAGTCATTTGGTCTCCAGAGGATACGAACCTAAGCTCAGCATATCAGTACAGTTCTCTGGAAAGGGAAAATGTATAAAATATCTATTCATATGAAATATTCTTGGTTGTGTTTAAATGGGCATGTAATTTAAAATGTAGTTTGTCTTTCCCAAAATTTCTCCTAAGAAGATAATTAAACAAGTGTGCAAAGATATATGTGTAAAGCTTGGGGTTTCATAGCAGTGTTTTATGATAACATTTGAAAACATTCCAACTCATCACTAGGAGTTGGGTTAGAGAATGATGGAACACACTCGGACTGGTGTGGCTCATCCTGCAGGTCAAAAGGTCGCCGGTTCAATTCCCCGTCAGGACACATGCCTGGGTTGCAAGCCAGGTCCCCAGTTGGGGGAGTACAAGAGGCGAACTACCCATGTTTTTCTGACACACCGATGTTTCCTTCCCTCTCTTTTCCTCACCCTTCCTCTCTCTCTAAAAATAAATTAAAAAAATATTTTTTTTTAAGTAAGTAAAAAGTAAAAAATAATAGAACACTTGGGAAGCATTAAAAATGGTCAGGTAGGATAGCCTAATAGCAGAGAAATGTTGCTGGGTATATTAAGTAGGCTATGTTGATGTGGGGCTTAATCCCCTCTCAGTTTACAAAGTTGCAATTATGCATGTATGGGTGGATATCTTTTGACCAGAATGGTAGACCATGGTTATCTCTAGGTGGTGAATTTTTTACTTTCTTTAAGGCTTTTGTTTTAGTTTTTAGAATTTATTTTTATTTATTTATTTTTAGTGAGAGGGGAAGGGAGGGAGGAAGAGAGGGAGGGAAGCATCGATCTGCTGCCTCTTGTACACGCCCCGACTAGGGAACAAATCCATAATCCCAGCATGTGCCCTGACTGGGAATCAAACCAGCAACCTTTCGCTTTGTGAGAAGACGCCCAACCAACTGAGCCAGGTTAAGGCTGTTTGTGTGTTTATTTTATTTTTTTGTGGGGGGTGGGGCTTGTTTTGTTCTTTAAACAGTATGTGTATATTTGTTTTATAATCAGAAAATAAAATTTTCACAAAATATGCCTTAGGTTAATGGAAAAATGGTGTGAGCTACCATACATGAAACTTCCACTGACTAGAACCAAACTAACAATAAATGTGAATTGATAGACCATTTTTTCCTTATGTTCACAAGAGTTGGAAATCAGGGCTAAATTAACTATAACTGAGATTACATTGTAAAGAATAGTTTTCAGAATTTGTCTTGGAATATTTAACCCCCATTTTCCCCTAAACCTTATTCTACCACACTGAGTAATGTACAACTACAAACTTCCATCAGTTCTTATCTTACTGAATTAAGAGGCTGAACTATACAAAACACATTTATGACATATTTTCAACATCAAAGCCTAAACAAACAAACAAGAATTTTCTGAAAAATCTTGGATTAAATAAAAATTAAATCCACAGTTCCATTCCCTGAACATTCTAATTAATAAGAAATTCACTATAGAAACTTTGAAGTGATTTAAAAATTCTTCTCTGAAATTATCTCAACTTACTATTACTAAAGACCAAAAGTATAGGTGAAAACTCCCCAAAGCAATTCACTTCCAGGTGTCTATTATCCTACATTTTTCTAAGTAGCGTAGTTTTTAGTAGCAAAATTATGAATGACTCAAGTGGAAAATATATTAGAAAAGAAAAGGGTGCACAGATAAGTTTTGTGGGATACTGAATAACGTAGGAAACCGAGAAAGAAAAGGCCCTGGAAGAAAGGTTTCAAGAACAGAATTGATCTGATGTCTTGATTCTAGAATATACCCAGCGTCTCTCATCTTGTAGGTAGAAGCCTGCGTAGTGTTTTCAAGCTAAAGGCTAAAGATTTGGAACGTGTGACTTAATAAAGTAGATCTACCTGGACTTTTGTTTTTAATGAATAGTTTAAGCAAGTGTGCTGTTTTTCAGTTTCTTCAGTCTTTCTCAGAAAGAATCACATAGAAAAATCCTTCTCTTCAAAGGGCAACTTCCTTTTCCTTTCATGGATGGCTCACAGGTAGAAGCCAAGAAAAATAATTCTGAGTTTCTTTTTTTATATAAATGTTTCATAGTGTTAGATTCAAAGGTTAAAGGTGATTTTTCATTCAAAAGATTTCTTTTAGCTTCAGAAAATAAATCAGACTACCTGTTTCCTTGAATGTCCTGTCAATAAAAAGGAAAAGAGAGTACTTTACCTTGGATAGTATCCTTCATTTGCTTCTTATGTGGTAAGAAATATTTCCCATCTACTTTAAGCAAAACGAAACAAGTATGACTCTCCAAGTTCCTGCACCTCATAGCTGAGTACTATTGCTCACTCAGCTCCCCAGGATAAAGCAATTGTTTTTGAAAAAATTAGATCTACTCTTAATGCCTTAAGGTCAAAACAGGTGACTACAATAAGTCTAAAGGCACAGTTGTCTTTTGCCCTGATGCACACTTGTGTGCGTACATACACATGCCAAGACATGCATGCACACACAAAGTGCCAGGTGTGTGAGATTTGAACCTATGGTTTAAACAAATTTTATATCTGTCAGACCTGTTTCTTAGATTCTGAAAAAAACTAGGTATTTTGGACTTCTTAAAGAGTCAGTTAATTTAATATCTTTTGGTTATAGTTCAGGAGAATAGAGAGAATTACTGATACCAAATAGAGATTTTAGAAATGAATAGTAGAGCTATGCTTAACATTCCAAATTTGATCAAGTGAGATTTCTCAGTATTATGGTCAGAAATCTTTAAATATCAGATAGTATGAATGAGCTATTGTTTCAAACTGGCATATGATTTAAATCAGTTTTGTTTTTTTAAGAAATCTGAAAAAGACCAATAGATAAGGATTTAGATAAAGTTATTCAAAGGAAAATATAAATCACATGAACAGAATTAATTTGGGGGTTAAGAATACATGTGATAAATGTTTTAAAGCACCCCCCACTGACCAATGCACTGTAAGGTGATTTATAAAAGTTAGTAGTAGTTCATTTAGGTGTTATCTAAAGAATGCCATTAGCTCCTCAACACATTAAGGTTTGTTATGTATTTGCAGACAGAAATTGTTTGAAGGGAACCACTGACCAAGCTTTTCAATCACAGTTGTCCGTGGGCTCCAGCTGGAGAAGAATGCCATTGAGGCCATCCGTGTCACTGGGCCGCAGCCAATGTGTGAAAATGAGGGCAGCAGGTGCTTATAAATGGGGGTATAGTCAGAACACTTTACTAAGTGATGTGAATCCTTGTTCGCATTTATGTAGACAAATACCAGATATTCCCAGAGCACTTCCCTGTACCAGACACCTTTCTAAACACCAAGGATGCAGCAGTACATGAGGCAACCTGAGATGCTACAAGGCTAGAGCTTGTATCTAGTGGAGGAAGTCAAATAATAAACATGTGAACAAACAAGCCAATAAGAGCAGTTCAGGGCCAAATAAATGCTACGAAGGAGGTACATTTCATAAAGTAGGTATGTAATGCCTAGGGGAACTGCTTTGCATAGGAGAGTCAGAGAGGCCTGTCAGAGGAGATGACATTTGAGTTGTGATCTGAATTGTTAAAAGGAAGTCTTTTCCAAGAAGAGTTTATCAAGCAGAAGGAGCAGCATGTGCAAAGGCCCTGGAAATGGGTCTAAGTTCAAGTATCCTGTTGAATGTGGAATTCTCTCTTTAAAGAACACAAAACCATAAATACCTAAAAATTAACATAAAAAGAAATGTATTTTTATTTAAAAATACATCAACATAATAGAATTGTATTATAATAAAAGTTACTACTTTTTTACAACCACATTTTAGAGGGGAACTCTTTCAAAATAGAATAAAATCAAAGAATTAACATTAAACACCCAACTTACACCGCAGCTCTTTCTCTTAATCAGTATCTAGGCAAGAGCCAAGGAGAACCGGGGCCAGGAGCTATTTTTATGATATATATTTTTTATTTCTAGGATTTTCAGGAGAAATGGCGGCAGTTTCCTAACTGCTGTTTTAATTTCAGTTTATTTGAAAATGTGTTGTTAAAGAAACATGGGGTCTAGTTACTTTTCTTTAAGTATTTACCAAAGTTAAATTCAGTTTTCTACTGCATTTGAAGTTAGCGTCTTTTTTTGTAGAAATGAAAGCAAGAACAGTTTTTCAAGAAAATGAAGATGTATTTCATCTCTCATCTTTAAAAACACCTCTAATTTCCTAGAGAACCACTTGGTGATCTAAAAGCCTTGAAGCACTCTCACTTAAAGGTTTCTCAAATCATGTCTCACGTTTCTTCTAACAAATAAAGCTTAATTCTCACAATCATTGAACAATTCACAATTCACAAAATATTCAGTGGTCAGGTCTAGCTGATTATTCTAGTGGAAGGTGGGATGGAACTGAAAACTGGGTGATTTGTTAGATTTCGATAGATGGTGTATAGTATTCTCTGCAGGAGACAGCACAGTCTCCATGACATCATGGACTGCACGTGGGCATGGGGACGCAGGAGCCAAGCACAGCCTCTTCGTGCCTGGTCACAGGCTGAGCTGATGATGACTGCAGTGCACGTGGCTCTCCTGGCCCTGCCCGCTGACATCTACTAGGAAAAATTAAAAGGCTGGGATCTCCCTAGAAAATCCTGCGAGAGAAAGAGTGCAAAGGTTCATGGGGTGAAACAGTAGCTTTCTGAGGCAGTGCTTATTTTAGAATGGGTCTTTATTCAGAAATGGCCCCGTGATCTTTGCATTCTTTCAGCGGATGTTCCGTGTTCCTGATTTCCCTTTTCCCCCCGAAACAAGCAGGGACAGGTGCACAGAATAGAATGAGGGAGGGTCACTTTTTCTGCCTGGGCTGCTCAACTGGGAGCAGTGAGCCGAAAGTCTCATCACACTTAGCATCTTCAAAGCAGACAGCTCTCGCAGAAGCGTAGTCTCAGCTTGTATTAGTCAGGCAACAAAATTAATGATAAAAGGGAGATTGTGTGACAAGAGACCCTGTAGACTGTGAATAGTATGAGAGTCCCAAAAGATAAGTCTGGGAAGAGTAATCGAAGAAAATTTTAGAAAGGACCTTATATTGAAATAAATTCAAGTAAGCAGATATTTAACTAGATGATATTCCAATCCTGGCTTATTATGGTGCATGCATGGACTAAACGACCTTGTGGATCTAAGATTCACAGTTCCTGTTTTTCATTGATTTATTCAGACTTTTTCTCTTCATCTCTTTCTGCTTCTTTTCCTTCCTCTATTAAAAGAAGTCAGATCAGTTCACTTAAGCTAAAGATGAGCCTAATTTAACTTCACTGTGCATGCGTACATATGACAACACAGCATTTAATATTCAAGTCTTAGAAATTTTAGTTGAATGGAGAAGTGAATGATCCATAAACTTACATTTTCTTCTTGGTGACAATCCCACTCTCTCATCTTTCGGAAAGGGAGTAAAGGAAGGGAGAAATGTGTCGGAAGAGTTCAAGGAGCAGTCCCAAGTGGGGTTGTTCTGTAAGAACATCTTAGGAAGAAGGGTCTCACCTGTGCCCTCGGGACCATAGGCCTCAAAATTTCCTGGGATTGGTGCCACACTTGCACAGCTGCTCACCAGCCTGAACTTCTGAGTCCTGCAGTTACTGTGAAATCAGACTACATGTGTTTGTCTAAATGTGGAGACTCTTCCTTTACCCAGTTAGTGAACATCTTTATTGGTGTAGGTGTGTGCATGAAGTCCAAAAGCAAACTTTTAAGTGGTGGCTTTATATCAGAATTGGGAGAATTTTTTACTCAGGCTTTTTTTTTTTCCAGTTTGCTACTTATCTTAATTTATAATGCCAAAACTCAGAAACATTAGAAATAAATTGCCATTGTGCACCTGTATTTTAAAGTGGTATTATTTCTTCATTTTATTTTATTAATTTTTTTATTTTTATTAAATTTATTGGCGTGACCCTGGTTAACAAAATTATACAGGTTTCAGGTGCATCATCTGCACACTGCACTGTGTGTTCACACCCCAAGTCCAGTCATCTTCTTCACCATTTATCTCCCCTTACCCTCTCCCACCTCCCCCACCCTGACCCCTGGCAGTCACCACACTGTTGTCACTGTCCATGAGTTCTTTCTCTCTTTTTTTGGACTGTTAGTGGGAATGCAGATTGGTGCAACCGCTGTGGAAAGCAGTGTGGAGTCGCCTCAAAAAATTAAAAAGGGTACTGCCTCCTGACCCAGCAGTTCCACTCTGGAAATTTATCTGAAGAAACCCAAAACACTAATTCGAAAGAATATATGCCCCCACTATACACACTGCGGCACTATTTACAATAGCCAAGATTTGGAAACAGCCCACGCCCATCAGTAGAGGAGCGGATAAAAAAGCCGTGGTACATTTACACCGTGGAATACTACTCAGCCATAAGAAAGGAGGAAATCTCACCCTCTGCGGCAGCATGGGTGGACCTGGAGAGCACTACGCTAAGTGAAATGAGCCAGTCCGAGAAAGACGAAGCCCATTGGATTTCACTTATATGTGGAATCTGATGAACAAAATGAACTGACGGTCATGATAGGTATAGAGACATGGGCTCAGAGACAGCAGGCCAACCGCTGTCAGCAGGAGGGGGACGACGGAGTGAAGGGATTGAGCAAAAAAGCAAAAAATATATTTTTTTCATTTTAAATGCATTTCTGGGCCTCTTTAATGCATTGTCATCTGAGATTTTTGTTTTATAATCCTTGTTAGAAAACAGTTTTTAAAGTAATGAGGGTGCGTGTACCCTTTGAGTCCAGGTACTTGCTAAGTAAGCTGTTCTGCGGGGCCCTGCCGGCCTCAGCAGCTATCCTCTACCCATTCCCCTCTAAATTCCCAGTGACTCACTTTGACCTTCCCAGACCCTGCACTGTACTTAGCTCCCTCTTTGTCTTATCCTGCCACACACTTTTCCTCTAAAGGCTCCGGGCCATAAGGTTCCAAATAGAAATTAACACCTTGACTTGGTCTGTAGGTTCTGCATGTTCTATTAAGAGAACCTGGACTAAAAGACGCAAATAGATGGTCTTTTATTTTCTCTTTTCAAACAGGGATCTTCCCAAATGCTTCTGATCTTGGATGGAGCAGTCTGTGATAGCACTGAAGTGAATAATTCTATATTTGGCAGTTATATGTCAAAGCAAGTTTCGTACACGCAGCAGATGCACATTCTGGGTGACTGCCATTCGTGTGCATCTGGGGAGTTATTTACTGGTTATTGGCAGATTTGGGGGTGGGGAGTGGTGAAAGCCGGAGAACCAAGGACTTGCCTCCTTATTGTTTTATTTTCTGAGTGACGGTCCCCCCCCAAAACCTTCTGAGCCTGAACCCTTAAATGGATCGTTTATATTTAAATCTTTGTGGTCCTGTTAACTGTGGGAAGCTTTTGGATTGGGAGGTTTCTTCTGAATTGAGAGAAGGAAGACTGGCATCTTTGACTGTTTAAATTCTCATTGTTTCTAAGAGAAAAACACTTGAGTAAATATGGTTGTACCCTGTGTGGCATTGTCTGGTTTTGGGAAAGTCAGTTTAGGGGATTTTCTCACTGAAACCAATCAAGCAGCTTAAGTAGCTGGAGCTAAATTATTCTCCCTGGACCACAGCCAGGTCAGTGGCCCTGGGAAGTTTGGAAGGACACAGAGAACTCAAGGTGGGGCAGCAGTGGCATCATTATCTTGGCCCAGCTTGCTCAGCGAGGGGCTGCTGCAACCATCAAGGCCCTCCCAGTGCTTCTGATCTCAGACTCTTCTCCACTGACCTGAATTGCTCACACTGGAATCTCTCCTCTCCCTGCTTCTCAGCCTTCTCTGCTTTGTATCTTGGTAACAGTTAACATTTGTAGCTTTCCGCAGCTGCCTTTTTCTTTAGAGATCTGAGCTGAGGCTCGAGAGACTCTCTGGGTTAGATTTCTCAAGTCTCTTTCCTGGAGAAGCAGGATCGAAAGGATTGGCCTGAGTGGCAGAAGGGACCTTCCTTATCTACTCGGAGACCAGCCTGGAATAGCTTCTATAAATTACTTAATATCTTCCTGTCTCGCTTCATTTGTCGCATGTCAAGAGTTAGAAGACCCATAATGCTTGCTTAGGGTGTAGTGAAGATCTTTTCATCCTTAAACATTTTCCAGCACTTTCTTTTAAAGCGAGAGCTTTTTCTTTACTTCATTGTCTTTAGGTTGTTCTCACCCTGATTCACCGCCCCCTCCCTCCTATTCATTTAGTCTCTTCTTAAAGCCAGGACCTTTAGCTGCCATCTAAGCTCCATAATTAGCTGTCATTTATTGGATGTTTACTGTGTGCCCTACGATGCATATTAATTATAGATATTTGTGTGCATCGTCTTATCCCCCTTACTAGATTATAAATTCATTAAAATTAAATACAAGGCATTATCTATCTTTGACCCTCCTTAGCGTACCACCTTGCACATAGTGCTGAATAACTGTGGCCAGCACTATGGTTTTCAGTCAATATGAAAAGAATGTAAATAATAGATATGTTAGTTATCAGGCATGGAGTCTCGGTATCGTTGTGTCTTATTCCACTTGTTTCCACGAAAGTGCGTATTAACTGGACAGAGTCCTTGCTTCCTCCCCACCGCCTGCTCTCCTTCTCTTTTCACTCGTGCGCTCTAAGTCTCCTCTTATTCCCGGGCGATGCGACTTGTCCCGAGACCCAAGTTGCTTGGAAGCTTATTTGCCCACGAGTGTCTGTGCCTGTTGAAAAGGAGAACAGAGAGGGTGAGAGTCCGTACTTCTCCCCTCATGCTGGCTTCTGTTCCAGTGATTGTGACTGTTTTTATTTTTTCTTCTCCTTTTCTTTGTATTTAGAAAGAATTCAGGTGCATGTGGGCTTCTAGCAGAAAAAGTGAGTTATTTATATCCAAAGAACCTGCGTTATTTTGAGTCCATCATTATATGAAGCACTGATTATAAGTGAATAGGAAGGATTAAGATTTTTCATATTTTGGAGGGGTTTTTGTTGTTGTTGTTGTTGTTAAAAAAAAGTGTGTGGGGGTGGATTTTCAGATGCACTGAATATTCCATGGATTTGTTTGTTAAGTATTTGTCTTCCTTAGCATCCAACAGTTATCCCTAACTAATCTTTGCTTACTGTTTTCATGAGAACTGAAAGATATTTCCTTCAGTTCTGAATTGCCTGCCAGAGCTGTAACACATGAGGCCTTTGTACTTCCTTCTGCAGTCGATGGTGAAATCCAGCAGTCAGGCTGTCTGGGCAGACATCTTGCAGAAAGAAACCTTTTTCTGATTTCTCTGGTTGACTTCATGAGATCACAAGTTAAATGAAAGGTTGAAGTTCAAGTAGCAAATAAAAGGCCAAGTGTAACAGCAAACAGTTTGCACCAGAAATGTTCTGCATTTCTCTCCCTTAAAGCAACTGTTGCCCAGCTGAGTTGCGCTAGTGCTTTTCCGTTTCCTGCGTTTTTCTCAGGAGCCAGTACTGTCACCACTTAGTCCTGGCGCAAGGCTTCTTCAGTCGCCAGTTTATGCGGGGGAGACAGAAGTGGTGGTAGGGAAGTGAAATATGGATGAGAAATGTACACACTGCTTCAGCATTCCTTTTGTCTTTAGAAGTTATACTCGGAGGTCTTGAGGAAGATCTTTCAGCTTTATCCGTGTTCCTTTCACTCGCCGTTCAATTATTGGGAACCTATCATGTACATTCACACTGTATCAGGCATCGTGGGCCCATATAATCTGTTTGAAACTACTATGACTTGATTTCCTTTATGGCTTCTGAAATCAGCATATTTTCTTTTAGGGGCATTCCTTCTATAATAGAAATATAATATCTCATGTGTGTTAATACTGCTACTACTAATAATAATAGCACAGAGACTTTTCCGTCTGCCAGGCACTATTATAAATCCTTGAAGTATAACATTTCATGTAGAATTTCCAGCTCTCTGAAAAAGGTAACGTATCCCTGTTTAACAGCTAGGAAGCCTGAGGCTCAAGAGATTGTTACTTGTCCTGGGTCACGTAGCTAATGGGTTTTAGAGCTGAAGTTCAAACCCAAGTCTGTTTTACCCCCAACTCTCTGCC
>PVJD01018108.1:0-15485 GCA_004026545.1 Mormoops blainvillei | reverse complement strand
CCCCCTGACCTTCATCTCAATCATCGTTTTCAATCTGCTTTCCTGGTATTGCCTGCAGTCCCATCATAAACCTAAAGCAGCCAGGTCCCAGCACAACTCAGCTGCCGGCAGCAGTGTTGCCATGGCAACCAACATCTCTCTGCACTAGCTCCATATATTTTTAAAGAAATTAATATCTGCAGAAAGGCCACAGTTAACAATTTTTTGGTTATTTGGACTTGAAGGTCATGGCTGAATAATAACAAAACATATTAAAACATTATAACTAGAGTCATTTGCAAAGTGTATGGGAGAAGTGGACAGGAGAGGCACATTTGTCTCGAGGCAAAGGCGAATATTGTGTGCTGCACACTCTCAGAGATGGGGCTTGGGCAAGTGCTCGTTTCTGAAGCAGCCGTAAAGCACAGCCTCAACGGGGGGCGCAGATAGCTTGTTAACGAGCTTGTTTGGAAAATGCCTCCACAGCTCAGCAAACATTTACCAGGCCTGACTAAATTCTGCTCTGAAGGATCCAAAGCATTTGTTGTCACTGATCAAAGGCCTTGTGAATGGACCCAGGCTTGGGCTGGCAGAAGGCAGAGGTGGGGCTACCAGGTCCAACCAGAAACTAGATCAAAACTGGTGATCTGCAAATCACCTAAATGTCATCATGCTCTGGTGGCAAAACTCCCAACCCTGACCTGCCAAGAATCACGTACACCTCCCTGGGCAGCCTATGATCTGGCTTGATGGCAGGATGGACCCTGAACCTTGAGGCTGACACTCACACTTGGAAAGAAGGCCCACCTTCCAGACCTCTGACTTCACAGGCTTTGAATCACCCATGGCATTGGTAAGTCAACCTATCCCATGGTGATTTGTCACTCAATCATGCAGCAAATAGAAGCTGAAAAAAAGCCATAAACAAAGGGTGCTCTCATGACTACAAATGATTTGGAAATTCTTAATTTTTTTAATAAAATAAGTTGTAGATTTTTGAGAGCAGGAAGAGAATATAGAGTTTATAGGTACAATCATCTTAAAGGAGAGGTGAGGGAATTGGCAAAGGGAAATGAAAGTAGGGAAATTTCCTATCAGTAGACCCAGTATGAAAGTCACTAGAAGAGAGAAGGTCGTCTTAAAGGACAAAGAATTCTGAAGGGACACAGCTTCTTTAGAGATCAATAAGAAATGTTTTGCTGATGGGGTCCTAAATGAGATATTCCCTTACCATTTGGGACATGAGGCAAAACCAAAAAGTGAAGTTATTTTGCACATCTGTTGCCTTCTCCTTCTTAGAATACAGATTTCACTGACTTCTGCTTATCTCGGGGAAACCACTTTCATGATGATGGTAACATTAACGATGCCATCAAACTATCATTGACTGAGGAACCTCTGTGTGCCAGGTGCTGAATGGTGACCTGTATTATTTCCAAGGCCTCACAGGAAACTCTGAAGGAAGTTATTATGACATTTGAGACAATTGGGGTCAGATGTCACAGAGACCCCATGTAGCATAACGAGCAAGCTGGCATTGCTTTGGATCACAACAAGCAGCTTGGTTTTCCTAAGCGGGAAAACTCAATTACCTGAATGGAAACAAATAAAAAGAAAACAACTCACCTAAAAGTTTGTATTTTAAGAAATGTGGCTGCAGTCTTGTTCAGGACCCCTGCATTATGAGGTCCATCAATCAGCAAATCAAAGACTCAGGGATTTCTGGGCAGGTATTCTACACTCTCTTTTGTTCTGGGTTCCATAAGACAAAAAGAAAGAGTGGCATTTGCTTGGCCCATGGGGCACTGAAAATGTAATTAGTTGCTAATAGGAATGCAGTCAAACTCAGAGAAAATAACCATTTCTGTGACTTTTTGTTTCTGAGAAAGGTATAAAGGTACATCCATCTGCAAGACCTGTCTCTCTATATACATACTTAATGTAAACACACAATTTAATTTAAACATGCATTAGTGTGAGCTCTAGAGTTTGGAGATAATTCTATGATAATGAAGGGCAGACACAGAATCAAGCTCCTCTGGCTTCCTTTGACCTTCACAGTCTTCCTCTGACATGTTGGGAACTCTCACTAGAGGCGCAATGAAAGCCTGAGTTCTCACGTTTACAAAGAGAAACCCCCATGCTGGCCCCCAGAGGCATGTACAACACAGAAGGATGCCTGACCATGGTGTAACGTCAGCCTCCTCCAGCACCAGTCTGTGCATATCGGCAGCAAGGGCCACATCTGCTTACTGCTTTACTGGATCCCTCAGATCCAGAGCAGAGCCTGACATCTAGAGAGGACTCCATGTTTGTCAGCTGAATGAGGGAGAATGAACACATGCATTCTATTCAAGCAGACAGAAATAGCTCTAGCAAGATAAAGTGTAGAGATATATATGTCTACAATATATATACATATACTTATGTATATTTAAATGGATATTTGAATATATATTTAAATTAGTGTCAAAAAACTGTAGTCCAGTATATATAGAGAGAGAATATATATTACGTGTGTGTGTATATATGTGCTTAAATTGGTCTTGACAAGTCGACTAACATTCGGTGAAATTTTTAAAAAACAAAATACAGCAAAACCAAAAGTCATCCCCAAAATAATGGATCAATGTTTCATCTTTCAGGATTCCATAACATTTCTAAAAAATTCTTTACATCAGTCATTCCCTCATTTATCCTTTTTGGAAACTATGCTAATCCTAAATTTGAGTGCATTACTTATTTTAAAATAATAGGGAAAAATGCATTGGCCCAGTTCACAACATTTGAGCAAAATACAGGAGCTGACAGAAATTTAAAGAAAATAGAAAGAGACTCTGCAAGAAAATGAAATAAATGTCAGCAAAATAATGTTTATCTGCTTTGTAACCCAATTCTCTGAAAAACATTTTAAACAAATATTAATCATCGTTTCTAAAGAAAATTTACATTACTTATATAATGCAGAAGCACCTGGAGAAGTTTGGTTTTTTCAAATGCATCCTTCCGATGCACTAGTAAAATTTTTTGTAGGAAACACTAAGGACAACATTAGCTATGTGGTATAGAAAGCAACAACAAAAAAGTATAAACTAAAATTTTAAAAGTCCTCAGTTTCTTAGTGAACCACTGTTCCAATTTCCTGTGTTTGAAATAACATTTGCCTCTAAAACCCACCACTAACTTTACTTTATATAAAATGACTTCTGTCAAGACTTAAAGTAATAATTGTGTGGTGACATTTCAGTGCCAAAAAGGATGACCTCAAAAGGTCGTGTCAATCCAATCCTAACGACAGCCAGAGCCAACCTGTTAATTAATGCCTGGGATACAATGTAGATTTTTATGTTTTTAAAACTAAATATCACACATCTAGCAACACAAGAGAACTTTCTTAGGAAAAAAACCTTTTAATTATCTTAGATTATTGCCACCAGGAAAAAAGAAACCTATAAGTCTACGTTAGAGAAAAAAATACATTCTATGTGATGTTATTTTCCTTAATAGAAGGAAGAACATGATAAAAAATTCACTTCATCTGAGTGTGTCAGTGTTAAAAACAGGGCAGATGGTCATTTTAAGTAGCATTAAGAAAAGTGAACTGCTGTAAGATGTCCTCTCTTACTATTATTTTTCAGTCCACATGCAGACGGAGAAATACGTTTGTTCTCCTTGGGGAGGGTGGCTCACATGGGGACTCTGTGTCTGCGGTTCTTACATCATCTCGGGGTCTGGGCAGGTGCCTGAATCCTTCACAAGACTCTCCAAATTGCCTCGTATTTCACACAGAATCTAAAATTTTATTCTTTCTAAAGTCTACTTTTAAGCTTCAGGAGCCAAGATTTTTTTTAGAATGACGAATTCTTCCAAATATCTCCTTACCTAACATTAGGGAAGCTGATTTTAAAGATGGTTGATGTGTATTTCTTGTTTTCTTCTATAGAACTGGGTTCAACTCTATATCTTCAAATGGAAAATAACATCATTTTTCTTGAGTCATTATTAATTTGTATTTTCCACCACTATATTGCCCTATTATTTATTTTTCTACTATATTAATAAACTCTAATTTTGACAGGTGACCTAGTTTTCTCCCAGTCAAATAACCTAGGGAACCAAAAGCAAGGAACATAACTTTTATTTCTCTAGTTATCTTAGCTAGGCATTGTCATTTTGGGAAAGAAGGAGATTGGTTTTCTTTTTTGTACAGATTCTATAAAGGATGTAGTAAATGGTACCTTGATTGAAATTCTTGGGAAACATTATAACTGCATTTCATAAATAAACTTTTCACTCTTTATTATTATATTGAATTAAATTTTCCTTGGTATTAGTCTCTGCTTTCATAGATGTTACCCAACCCTATTCAACATGGTGCACATAGAGCCCATCCCAGTTTGAGATGAGGTGTAATCATGTAAATTCTAAAAAGAAAAACTCATTCTACTTAAATCCAATTCCAAGCTCCCAATGTGAGACCCAGGAACTGGGATAATTATATACCATTTCTGTTGGAAACTGGTGAGCTACAAATAGTCCTTGTGAACTAACCCTCAAAGCTCCAAAATCCTCTCTAGTGTACCAATGACAATCTCACAAGTGGCATCACTCAAATTCTGTTGCCACCAAGGTTTCCCAGGACGACTGCAACATCCATCCCATAGGATTTCCTCCACTCTGCTCCCTACTCACTCTCTAGGTAATCTTTTCTGTCATCTCATCTCTCATCAAAGTAGGAATCTCACCTCTAAATGCATTACTTTTTCTACAACTCACAGAAAGAAGAGAGGAGATAAAAAATGAGGTAGCTTCAGGTTTAAGAAAAACACAATCTATTTTGAAACATGAATTCTTGAGGTTTTCATTTTCAATTCTGTATCTTAAGTCCTATTTTCATGAAAACACACATGTCATTGGTGGATTTATGGTGTTCCATTAAAGCCCGTAATTATGCCGTTTCAGTTTTTGCTGTGATCTCTGTACCTTTACCAACAGAAGCACCCTCAGAGCGGACTATAGAAACCACATTCTGGATATTCAACCTCTAGATAACCCATTTCATCCACCTCAGTGTGCAGTAGTAACTATCAACTTCCCAAAACACGAACCAAAATCAACTTACCAAGATACAGGTCATATTCTAATTGGCCAGCATCATCAATAATGAAGTGTCCTGGGGCTGAAAATCAGGGAGGAAATAGAAGATTAAAAGTATTAAGTTTTCAGCTAATTTGCTAAAAACAACAACAACAAAGATATCAAAGTTAAATTAGCTGTGATCAACTGTGTCAATAATCACACTACATAGTTTTTTTAAAGTCTTTGTATTATAATCAGAAAAACAAAAAAAGCAAAAGTAATTTTTAAAAGATTTTATTTATTTATTTTTAGAGAGGGGAAGGGAGGGAGAGAAACATCACTGTGTGGTTGCCTCTCATGCACGCCCTGTCAGGGACCTGGCCCACAGCCCAGATGTGTGCCCTGACTGGGAATCGAACAGGCAACCTTTTGGTTCTCAGGCTGGAACACAGTCACTAAGCTACACCAGCCAGGGCATAATAGTAATTTTTAACAGTAGTTATTGTAAAGATAACTGAGCTCACAGAACATGAGGATAGGACAAGAGACATTAAATAAAGGGCAGTGTCTTCAGGGGTATCACTGCTTTGCAGCTTGTCTTCTGGACATCTGTTCTGAATTAGAATTTCGTGGCTCTAAATTACAAATTTAAAACTTTTAACTGTTGGAAACTCAATCTTATTATTTTACCTAAGTGTGACTTCTACAGGTTAATTATGAACCATAACTTAACAATTTTATAAAATATATTCATCAATTTCAAAACTCAAGTGGGAGGAATCTAAGAGAACAGTAATCTCTAAAGGAATATTTATCTATCATTATATTGGCAGCTAGGCTTACACTCCCAGACAGGAAACTAGCAGAGTCTTTCCTTGAATATCTGACCAGTTCAAGAACAAAAAGTAACTACAAAAAATTTGACATTGTCCTGGTCAGTGTGACTCAGTTGGTTGAATCTTTGTCCAGTAAACCAAAAGGTTGCAGGTTCTATTCCCAGTCAGGGCACATGCCTAGGTTGCAGGTCTGATCCTGGGTCCTGGTGCATGTGATCCCAGGTCCGGGAGCACACAGGAGGCAACTAATTGGTGCTTCTCTCTCAAAGAGCTATTTCTCTCTCTCCTTTCTATCTTCCTCTCCCTCTAAAAAACAATGAAAACATGCCCTTAGGTGAGAATAAAAAAAAAGAAAATAAATAAACATCAAGGGTGAGGCAGTGATTTTGGTTAGAGACAGTGGATTGAACATAGGCAATGACCTCAAGAGACTATTCCCAGAGAAATTTCAAGAAAAAAAGTATCTAAAGAATCCGAAATAAGGGGCTCCTCAACAGAAAAAAAAAAAACACCCAAAAACCATGAGACAGAAAACCCTAGAACAATGTCCATAGTCCATGAGTTGTACCTACCTATACAAGTTTCCTGTCAGCTTTTTAATGTTCCACTCTGAAACACGAGTGGATAGCCAAGATCACCAGACATTTAAGAAATGTCTCCTTACAAAAAGGTGAAACCAAATAGTAAAAACAAACAAATAAATAAAACACAAAGACCTTGAAGAGGAAAACACCTTTAAATTACTATTATTAATACCCTCAGAGAAAAATGTGATATCCATTGCATAGGTAGAAAATGTTATTAAAAACAAATATTCAGTAACAGAGCTCTTGAAAGTTAAATATATGTATGTGAAAAATCTGTAGATGAGTTGGAAGGTAGAGAAAGATGACACAGAAAAGGAAATAGCAAATTAAAAATCATTAGAAGATTAGCTCAGGAAACCAACGCAAGAAAAATATAAGTGTTGTAGGATGGGAGAATAAAGAAAAAAAAAGAAAAATCATGAGTGAAATTTAAAAATTCCTGCAAAATAAAGACATACATTTTTAGATTAAAGGGGCTAAGACAATGTATAGAAATAACTAAAACTGTCACTAAAATTTCAGAAACTCTAGAAAAAAGAAAAATTTATAAACTTCCAGAAAGAAAGAGAGAAAAAGAGAGTGTAAGGGGTATATACACAGCAGAAAGAAAGGGGAAAATACGATTCTCTTACAAAATATCAAAAATCAAAATGATAGTTTCTCAATAGTAACATTGGGAGGTAGAGCTGAATGGAAGGATGGCTTCAAAATTCTAAGGGAAATGATTGACAAGGAACAAAACATCCAGAGTGACAGTCCATTATGTATACAAGGACATTTTCAGATGTATAATATTGCAGACATATACCTCTCATGCACACTTCTCAGGAAGCAACTGGACCATGTGCTTTATTTGGGGTATGAGGAGGTATTTTAATTTGTGGAATGAAACCACAAATGGAAGACTTATGTCCAGAAAAAAGCAGACTGACATAAGAGAGGGGTGAGGATGATCCCCAGGACCCACCTAATGGGAGAGCCTGTGGTACCAGCTGTGCCGTAGACACTGAGTCCCCATTTTAGACTGGAGCGGTCCAGAAAAAGAGTCACATTCAACAATAAGATGACACTGATTGAATATTTAATGTTTCCCAAGAAAATGAGTGGAGATTTATGTTCCTGCAGAGCATGGGTTTGAACTACTGATAAGTACCTAGAAAACTAAGCAAACCAACAATCAAACAAGTAACATCCTACAATTATTTCCTCAAAGGAAATTAAAAACTTGGCATCAAAGGAAGTGTAAACTTCATGGCTTGGGTAGGAATAACATTTATGTCATTGTTACAATATTACCACAGATTGTCTGGGTGGCTATGGCAGAACTATGGCAGAAGAAGGCAAGAAGAAGAGAAGGGTGAACTGTGAAGGCAAGAGGCTGAAAGTGCTTTAAGTCCTCACCTTCCAGAGAGCTGAGTCAATAGCTAAAGCTTTAGAAATAAAAAAACAGCCTTATAACAAAATCATACACACCTGTGGGAGTGAAACCAGAAAATCTGTTAAAATAAGTGCAAGTATTTATATCTGAGAAGCAGGAAATGGTGGGGGGGGATATGACAGCCTAAAGTTTAAAAAAAAAACCTATGAAATTTTGTGCTCTTTAAATTATATGTATTTACAAGTGATCAAAACACAGTTTTTAAAAATAAGAACTGAATACCAAGTCTTACAACCCAAATGTTCAAGAATTTATGCAGGTGAAAGTGGGAGTAGAGGGAACATATCTCAACATAATAAAGGCTATATATGAAAAACCTACAGCCAACATCACAGTCAATAAGTAAAAACTAAAAGCTTCCCCAGTAAGATCAGGAACAAGAAGTGGCTTTCACCACTTCTATTCAACATAGTATTAGGAGTCCTAGCCATAGCCATCAGACAAGAAAAAGAAATAAAAGGCATCCTAACTATAAAGGAGGAAGTAAAACTATCATTGTTTGCAGATGACCTGACAGTATACATAGAAAATCCTATAGACTCCACCAAAAAACTAGTTGACCTAATAAGTGAATTTGGCAAAGCAGCAGGATACAAAGTCAATGTTCAGAAATCAAAGACATTTTTGTACTCCATCGCCAAAATATCAGAACCAGAAATCAGGGGGAAAAAAGTCCCATTTGCTAGTGCACCAAGAAAAATAAAGTACATAGGAATAAACCTAACCAAAGAGGTAAGAGAACTCTACTCAGAAAACTACATGATGCTGAAGAAAGAAGTTAAAGAAGATGCAAATAAATGGAAGCGTATACCATGTCCACGGATTGGAAGAATTAACATTATCAAAATGCCCATACTGACCAAAACAATATATATAGACTCAATGCAATTCCTATTAAAATACCAATGATATATTTCACAGATAAAGAACAAACATTTCAAAAATTTATATGGAACCAGAAATGACACGAAATAGCAGCAGCAATTTTTGAGAAAGAAGAACAAAGCAGGAGGGATCAAAATACCTGGCATGAAACTATATTATAGGGCCACTCTAATCAAAACAGTCTGGTACTGGCTGAAAAACAGACACATAGATCAATGGAGCAGAATAGAGAGTCTAGAAATAAACCCATGTCTCTATGATCAATTAAAACTTGACAAAGGGGGCAGGAGCATTAAATGGAATAAAAATAGCCTCTTCAACAAACGGTGTTGAGGGTTCTGGATAGCTACATGCAAAAAACTGAAATTCAACCACCAATTTATACAATACACAAAAATAAACTCAAGATGGATAAAGGACTTAAATATAAGTCACAACACAATAAGAGTCCTGGAGGAGAACATAGGCAGGAAAATTTCAGATATTCCAAGCAGCAATATTTTCACTCATATGTCCCCTAGACAAGGGACATAAAAGAAAGAATAAACAAATGGGTCTTCATCAAAATAAGAAGCTTCTGAAGGGCTAAAGAAAGCATCAGCAAAATGAAAAAGGAACCAACCATATGGGAAAATATATTTGTCAATGATACTTTGGACAAGGGTTTGATCTCCAAAATATATAAAGGGCTCACACAACTCCACTGCGGGGAGACTAACAATACAATTAAAAAATGAGCAAAGGAGCCACAGCTAGTATAGCTCAGTGGATTGAACGTCAGCCTGTGAACCAAAGGGTCACTGATTCGATTCCCCAGTCAGGGCATGTGCCTGGGTTGTGGACCAGGTCCCCAGTAGTGGGCACACAAAAGGCAATCACACATTGGTGTTTCTCTCCCTCTCTTTCTCCATCTCTTCCCCTCTGTTTAAAAATAAAATAAATAAATAAAAAATGGGTAAAGGATCTGAATAGACACTTCTCCAAGGAAGATATTCAGGGAGCCCAGCAACATATGAAAGGATGCTCAGCATCACTATCCATCAGAGAGATGCAAATTAGAACCACAATGACATGTGACTTCACACCATTCAGAATGACCATCATAACCAAAGCAACAAACAACAAATGCTCGTGAGGATGTGGAGAAAAGGGAACCCTAGTATACCATTGGTGGGAAGGCAGACTGGTGCAGCCACTGTGGAAGACAGTTTGGAATTTCCTCAGAAAACTAAAAATGTAACTGCCTTATGACCCAGCAATTCCACTTCTGGGATCATACCCTAAAAATCTGGAAACACCAATTCAAAAGAACCTGTGACCCCAATGTTCATAGCAGCAGAATTTACCATAGCCAAGGGTTGGAGGCAACCTAAGTTCCCATCAGTAAATGAGTGGATCAGAAAACTACAGTACATTTACACATTGGAATACTATGCAGCAGAAAGAAAGAAAGAGCTACCTCCCTTCATGATAGGATGGATGGAACTGGAGAGCATTATGCTAAGTGAAATTAGCTAGGTGACAAAAGACAAATACCATATGATTTCACCTATAAGTGGAACCTAATCAACAGAACAAACAAGCAAGCAAAATATAACCAGCGACATTGAAATATGGAAGAAATTGACAGTAACCAAAGGGGTGGGTGGAGGGGTATATCATGGGAAAAAGAAGGAGAAGGATCATCAAGAGACATGTATTTAAGACCCATAGACAAAACCAACAAGGGGAAGGATTGAGGGTGGGAGGTGGGGGAGGGTGGGGCAGGGGAAAGCAGTGACTGGGAAATAGTGACAACCATATTTGAACTACAATTAAAAAAAAGGAAATGTTATTTTTCATAAAAACATTATCTTTAAGTTATATTAAAATGAATAAATATTTTAAAACTTAAATAAAAAGAAAAAGACTCATAAAACTTACCATATTTTCTGAAGACCAATTTCATTAGTTCAAAATGATCCTATCTCTTCTGTCCAAGCAGCTGAATCTAGTGGATCTCTCAGCTCAGGACAACTCCTAGTTTCTAGTAGAGGAATCAGTAGGTGGCAGAAGCCCAGGTATAGCTAACAATATTAACAATAGCTAACTATAGTCATGGAGGACCCAGTATGTGCTAGGCTGCCTGACATACCTCATTTAATAATCACAACAACCCTACGCTGTTGGTACCACTACTGTTTTCATTACTGAATTTGTGGGTAATGGAGTGAAGTTTGGTGCTGACACACTTAATGATTATACTATACCAATGACAGAGGTCCTTATTTTAAAAATTTGTATCATTACAACAGATTCATTTTGGCAGCAAGTTGACTTTTTACCTGCATGAATCCATTAAATGAACCATCAGAAGCCTAAACAGAAATGGAAATCAGATTATATTATTTTTCCATTAATTTTTTAGGATTTGTGAATGCCCATTAGACAAGTTGGAAAGTAAAGACCACCACCAATTTTAAAATAATGCAAAAGATGATAGCGCACAGGAAATGCAAAAGGCCGTACCTTGTTATTTTAAATAAGCTGACAAAAGAAAAAAAAGAGGTTATTTTTACAATTACTTCTTGCCTGAGTCTGAGGGTAACCAAAACCCACTTTCTCAATAATGAGAAGATTCCAGAGAAAAGCCACCAGGAGGTTAAATAACCCTTTTTTTAGGCCATTGAGAGACTCTAGAGGAAGCATTTCTAATATTTCTATATCACAGCATTTTGTAGATGTTTTGATGACACCTATTAAGAGATTCTACAGATTTAGTAGGCCTGGGTAGAAACATTACATGTGTTCTTATTGGAGTAAACACTTAAAAAGTAAATAGTTATATTCTACATATTTTTAACACTTGAACTGTAAAAATAAAAGTAGGAAAAATGAACACAGTAAATGGATGGTAAAATAGACTCATTAATCCCATCATAATCATCCTGCTTTTTCTTTTTGACAACATATTCTTTTGGTTTGCATAGTTTCCAGAGGTGGATGAATGACAGTGTGTCAAAGATATGAGAAAAGACTCAGAGAAGACAGTGATGGATAATGGTGTAGGTGGGAAACATTAGGATGAGCAGAACCTACAGAAGTCTGTATGGTCTTCACTACTTACTGGGGTAAGTACGTCTTCTTTATCAGCCTCTATTTCTTGATACAACAATCCATATCTCTGGTTAGCAATTTCATTTTCAGATAAACCTGGGTTGTGTTGCTGTTGTCTTGGGGACTAGTAGAATTCTGGGAGATTCCCAGAACCAATGGCCTATCTATCTCTTGGCTTTGTTCCAAGCAGTTATCAATGGCTTGTTCCTCACATACATCTGCCACTAAAGCCACCTTTGGCCCTCTCTTGCTCTCAACTGTATCCAAATATTCCCAGCAATTATCTAAGCCTCCCACAACACTGATTGGCCAGTAGTTAAAAGAATTAAAACATTTGTTCAGTCAAGCAAATCCACTTGCTTAGTCATCTGGTATACCAGAAAATTCCAATATATCCATATTATTCATTGCTGAGTCCTCACTTGGCTAGAAGATTTGAGGTGGATCGGTTCTCCAAGAGTCTGTTTTTGCAATTCTTGGCATGTTAATGGTATCACTACAGCTCCCAGTCACTATACTTTCAGATCCCTCTATTAATGAATCTTCTACCTTCCACAAACACCAGTCTCTTCTGTTTGCATTAGTCTCTGGGGCATAATTAAGATCTGTGTTAGATTGAGCTGTCGGTTCGTGTCTCCTCTTTTCCTCACCCTGTCATTGTTAAGTGCTGGTCGTGCTTGGAACCATCCGGGAGCTGATGGTTACTCTAGGGAATATGTTGTCACTAAAAATGTTTGGACTTTCTTTCCAACAGAGATGAAATAAAATATACCAACATTGCTAAATTTTAAGGATGCTGATACATCAAAATACAGAGTTCTTAGTGTTCTTACCATCCATAGGTCCCAGGGCAATGTCTGAAAACAAACAGACAAACAAAAATACTGTTAGTATGTGAATCCCAAACATGTAAAAATTACTGAGATGAAAAAGTTCTTGAAATAAAATAATAAACATTTTGAAACGTTTTGTATAATGCTGTTCAACAGAACTTCCTTTGGTGATAAAACATTCTATACCTGTGCTGTCTGATACTGTAGCCACTAGTCACATGTGGCTATTGAGAACTTGAAATGTGCTAGTGTAACAGAACCTAATTTTTCATTTTACACAATTTTATTTAAATTTAAATAGCTAATTGTGGCTAGTGCTACCATATTGCATAGCACAGGTCTAATCAATGTGTTTTGCTATACAAACAGAAAACCCATGCTATATCTGAGCATGATGAATGGGTTTACTTGAATACATATAGATACACAAATACACAACATGTCCAGGTATGAGTCACATGTTTAAGGAAATGTGCAGATCCTACTCATTGCCAAAGCTATTTACTGTCTCCCCCATACAAAATTGAAGAGGATGCATTATGACTCATAATGGTAAATAAACCCCGGAAAAATAATTCCTTAATAGGATAAATTAGAGAATGCACAGCTCAATTAATTTGTAATCATGAAAATTAGTAGAGACTCTTAAAACTGATGGATGAACTATGCTTAGTACTGGAATTTTAATTCTAAAATTTATGATCCTGGGGAATTAATCCAGATGGTTCAAAAATGACTTGCCTTGTGTGTGAAGAAAGTGGGGGAGATCTTTTTCTTCTGTCCTTCATGATTGAGATTTACTGCTAATGCTCATCATTTTTTCCCATGTCTGTGTGATTAGAATTAACATACCTTTACGTACTCGTTTTGAATCAGTAAATGTGAACAGCAAGTTAGAGAATCTGGCACTCCCATCTTAAGAATATGACAGTTTCCAGATGGGACTACTGATGTCTCATTGGGATTCTGTACTTCAGACCCTGGGCCCTGTGGTTCTGACTGAGCCCACCCACTTGCTCTGGACCTGCTCCTACTACACACCCCACACACCCTGCATCTCTGTGCAGTGTGGTCGGTCTCGGGGTTAGCATCTACTTGTACGATGATTGAGACAGAGAGTAGAAGAGGTCCACTGAAAACCACAGGTAGTGGAATATGGACTCCTTTGCATTTAATATATATTTTCTGATCATCCAGATGATTTATGTTTTCTTGCTTCATGGTTCCTTAAGAATTACAGTTCCTAAAAATTGCTACATATGCCTGTGTAATGTAGGCAGCAGTAGTATTTTCTCCCAAGGAAGGCAGCAATTGAATCGTCATGTTTATCAGGTCTCGGGGTCATGAAAACTCCTGTGCACACAGCAGAGATCACAAGGTGAGGTGTTCTGCTGGCAGCAAGAACATCAGCCTAAAATGTGGGATTAGGTAATGGGGAAAGGAGACCACATTGACTGAAGGGGAAAGAAGGCCAGTAGAGTCTAATGGTTCTGGTTTTTTTGTTGTCTCAGCCTCAGATGTGTTAGCAAAATGGAAGAGATATAATTAGAACTGGATCAGAGGACAACTCCACAGTGCGGTGACTGACTGATGGCCACTGGGAAGCTGAGTAGTTTATTACTTGGCCCAAAAAAGAATTCAGTGGCACAGGTGAATTTCCCAACTGCAGAAATGCTTTTTCTTCAGAACCAAGAATTAACCAAGGTCCCTTTTTGAAAAATATTCTGAAAGAATCTTGGTCCTATTGCCACACAAACTTCCATGATTTATGGATTAATTTTTCCATGAGTTGATATTAAGGAAGTTTCTCTCTTGATTCAAACTTGCAGACAGAAATGCTGTGGAATCTCACCCACTGATCATCACAGCATCCACAGCTGAACTTTTTCTTCCCTCACTAAAGTAATGAACAGTAGAGCAAGGCAGAGGAAGTCCACAACTTCTGTCAGTTGTCTGCACAGCGAGGACCCTGAGAGGCACGTATTCTGAATGATGTATACATCCACTTTCCGATTTTCTTGACTGCCAAGGCAGAACTGTCAAATGTACTGACAATTACCGTGTTAGCACTTCCAAAACTATGTTTTAGAGAATATTCCAATGAAACTTAAAATTTCACTAAAACTGACTTTTGTGGTCAAATATATTTGGGAAATTCTAAGTTAGCAAATCCAAACAGATTATTCTTTTAATTATAGGACTTCATGGAACCTTTAATATTCTCACATATATCAGGATTCCCCTTAAAAAGTTAATAGAAATTTAAGAATAAATAGAAATAGAAAGTTAAGAGGCCCATTTTTTAAAATACCTTTAAGGCCAGTGTCTGATTCACTAAATGTCCTACTTTATTGACATCTCCAATATTTACTGTTCCAATAGTATGACAGGGAAGCCCTTAGAAACCCTATTACCTGGAACAAAGTATGGACTAAAAAAAAGCTGCATTTATTGAGGTTGACACTGACCAGTTTGTTCCCCAGTGGTTTGTTTACGGTAAGGTATAAAGAAGCTTCAAGACCAGAAAATTGAGCAGGGTCTCAATTTCTTAGTTTAACAATAAATCATCATGAATTAATTTAAAGTATACTTTAGTGTCCATGGATTTGCCCAAATTAAAGTGTAAGTCCTGGACCATATCAAAAATACAAGTGTAAACAATTTCTGTATAACCTTATTTTGAGTTAACTTCTTTTATGAACATAGACAATTATAAGGTAACTATATTCCACAGGAACCATCTGCAGATCAT